>CAMXCT020006479.1:325608-355608 GCA_947184155.2 Cladocopium goreaui
AACGAAGCTCCATGCAGTTGACTAGGATATGGAGTCTGATCAACTCCACGTACCTGCTTCATTTCTTCGTTATGGGACGTGGCTAACCCAAGAACCACCAAGCGGGTTTCCAACAATCTGTTTACTTTCCTGTTTGCACGGTTTTCGCAATCTGATTTACTGCTGACATCGTCAGATGGAACAGTTGCATTTAGCAAGGACGTAGAAAGAATTCTTCTTCACTGTTTCCCACGCCTAGTCATTCACTATTTCCTGTCAGGTTTAACTGAAGTGTTTTTGCACGTGCGATGCATTCCACATCAGTAATTCGATAAGATGTTTCTGAGCAAGTGTGTGTGTGTGTGAACCATTTGTAGAGTATAGATGTAAAACTTCTTTTGACTGCAGGGGGCCACTGAGGTCCCAGGGGGTCGGTGGCCAACGAAGACACCTTCGGGGTACCTGTGAAAATGTACATTTGATCCATGCCAGCATATTGTCGAGCTGCCCAGCATCACTGCAGCTACTGGCAACAGCTTGTGAGAAGAGCCAGTCTTCATACATCCGAGCAATGCGCCAGGGAGCATTCAATACCACAAGGGCTCCTAAGGGCATCCTGTCCCACATGCGACAACAGGGATTCAACAGCGGTTCCGCTGCAGCCACCACACCAGACGTGATACCACCCGCTTGCTGGGGCTGCATGCACTGTGGTTTTAGATTCAAATCCAAAGGAGGTGAAGGCGCTCATATATGCATCGCATTCATGGCCAAGTGAGCCCGGTATGTACCCGTTTTCAAGGCACACAGTGTCCATGCTGTCTCACGGAGTACCACACAGGAACTAAGCTGAAGGCCCACCTCCTACGTGCAACTGACTGCCGACAGCGACTAGGGGGGGAAGGGCTTCGTTTCCACCCGATGCCGGGCTCGGCATCACGATCGACTCCTACCACCGCTACAAGCTGCGGGCGCTAGACCGGACATGCGGGCGTTACAGGACTTTGATGAAAAGCCTTGGCCACTCCATGATGACTGCTGCCTTGCCTTTGCCGAGATTGAGGACAAGGAGGGCATTGAGCATTCCCTGCGCGAGACCATCATGGGCCATACTGCTTCTTGGACTACCTGCACAAGAAGGGTGTGCCAATCTCAGCCACTTGTGGGGCTTTTCTCTCGCCTCGCACAATTTCTTTTCGCAGGCATTTTTCCTACACCAATGCGTATACATCCGATTTACGCATATTATGAACATGCAACCCCGATTGTATGTTGGGTCTGCTATGCACCATGCAAATTGCCCTGACCACCTTGCCTTGGGAGATGTCGCTACCCTCCTTACGATTCTTCAAACAGCTCCAATCAACCAGCATCACCAGGCTCGATTCATAGGGGAATGGTATATGCTTTTGGACTTCCTCCGCCCACATATGAGTGTGGGGGACAATGTGAAGTTTTCTCGGTCTATCCAGGAAAATCCAACAGTCAGTCCTGGTGATCTTGTGAAAGGCTGCAGGTTCAGACGTCTCAATGTCACTAGAAAAATTGTGATCAAGGATGTGCCGTCCCTTCTCACAGTGGCTCTTGATATATGCAAACTGTTGCGCTGGGACAACGCTGCGTACGCCAAAGACGTGGCAGTTCCATGGGAAGCCCTTTATCTCCAGCCCTGTGTCTCATGGTTGTGTCCATTAGTGACAGTGAACAGATTTGGCCCATCAATTTCAAAGAGACTCTGACCAATCACAACCTGTTCATTCGCCATATCCGGTATGTCGACAGCCGGTTGATCTTTGGAGACACTCGCCTTCAACAGCTTCATCCCTATGAAGTCTTGCTGGATGAAGGGTTTTATGGTCGTCCCATTGTTCTCGAAACGGAACCGGACCAAGAATTCCTGGGCTTCATGTTGGAAACGAAGCCACTTGAACTCATCCATTGCGGCCCAACTAATATATCACAAGTCCTGTCACCCTTCTCGGCACCTCCGCCGAAAGTACTCCTTAGTGGTTTGCGATCTCGCTGTCACATCGTCGTAAAGGGCGCCTTTCCTGCACATCGTGTTCAACAAGGACTTGATCAACTGACCCTCTTGTATACTTTGGCAGGCTTCTCTGAAGAAGAACTCAGCAGTATTTCTTCTCAAATTGTTGCCCATCATCAGCTGGCAAACGAGAAAGAAAACTCCCTGCTCAGGTCGAGGACAGTTCATGTCATAACAACACTCGATGTTGACTGCCCCATGTCTTAACTCGAATACTCTTCTGATTGTGTTGTTTGGAATTCTAGCGTTTTTGTTGTAATGCTTTCTTTCCTGATTGCTATTTATTGCGTGACCTTTGCTTAGTTACTAGTTCCTGGTTCAAACTCCGCTCCCATACTGCTCCGTTGACATTCGTTTCTCTACGATGGGCAACTCTTGGCCATCCAACTCCAGGGAGATCCGCTATCACTTGGCAAGGGCTATCATGCACTTGAATTATATCGCTGGCTTCCGGCTTCCTCCCATTTTTTGAACCAGCTGTTGACTGGGATGACTCGGACGTCCAGCGAAGGTTTCCACCCACAACCATCCCACTCACTCACAACACACACCCTGGCCGCAACCTTCATACGTTTGTTCCATTACCATCGGCACCATCACAACCCACCATGTTCACGCATGGGGGTCTTCCAACTCACATGATTCTGAACCCTGAACCCAACCTTCGCCCGATTCCAGCTCGACCATCGGAACCCAGTGCTCCTGCCAATCTGGTTCGGTCCAGATCTCCATCCGAGGAGGATGACGAATCCTGTACAATTCCAATTCGCTCCTCAACTTCGGGGGCTCCCACGAACCCTTCACCAACACCTGTGGAACCTCCATCCAATTTGGAAGCGCGGCCCTTTAAAAAGAAACAACGGGTCCATGTTGAGATCTCACAGACACGTCATGAAGTCATCACGGCTCCCAGCATTGTGACTCCAGATGGTCGACCTATCGACCACCCAACTTCAGCTGATGAAGATGACTCCGCTTCAGATCCTGTCCCCTTAAGTCTAAGGGACTCTGTGCCATCTGCAGTTTCGGTCACTCGTACGGAACCACCACCGGATTCTTCTCGAGAACCAGACCATGAACCGGCTATTCCAATGGCCACAATCAATTCTGGACTACGACCTTGGACTGACATTGCCGACAATGAGCTGATTAGCTACAAGATGGATTCTCAATCCCGCCCATCATGGAAGACCATATCCATAGGGTTGCGCCTGAAACACATCCCGGAATCCTGCAAAGCACCGTGGCTATGGTTGAAGAACACCCGTCCTGACCTGAACACCCGCACCGAAAATGACGCGGAGGACTAATAAACCTAGAGCTGCCAGAACAACAACAGGCAAAAAGAAAAAGACCGCTTGTTTCTTTCTGAACTAATTCCAACTTGTCCACTGTTACCTTTGCCTCAGTGCGTCTGTCGATTCCTTCATTGTTGCACTCATTGCATTCCTTTTTATATTAATTGTAGCTTCCTGGCTCACTAGTCAGAAATTTCCCTTGTTTTCTTTGGCCATGGATCGATCGCGTTCCCGGACACGAAGTGCCGGACCTCCATATGCACCAGTTAGCGCTCCAACTCCTCTGTCTGGAGTCAGTCGTCATCTTGTGTGGAATGCGACCTCTATACAAGATGAAGGGCCTTTGCTTCCTCCCACATCCTTTGCTAAGGCCAGTCAGCCATATCATGCGGCTGTCGTGTCACAAGGCTCTTACACCTGGATACTTGCCTTAGACAGCTCATCTGGGACAAAAAAGACAACAGTCTTGCATGCTGCCTCGTTGATTTTTTCTTTTTTCGCTTCTTTTCGGGTTTCCTTCTTTTCCTTCTTTTGTCACGTTTCCATTTTACAACTCTTTGTGGCTAATTTTGCGGTCTATCTCTTTGCCATTAGCTCTCAATATGACCAAGCGTGATTCTTTCACTGCCAATTTGGCTTCCTCGTGACCTCCTTATGGATTCCCTGATGACGCCGGCAGTGAGCAGCAAC
The DNA here is from genome assembly GCA_947184155.2 of Cladocopium goreaui. Classification (NCBI taxonomy): domain Eukaryota; class Dinophyceae; order Suessiales; family Symbiodiniaceae; genus Cladocopium; species Cladocopium goreaui. The sequence goes on from CAMXCT020006479.1 coordinate 329,620, forward strand.
CCAGCAACCTCGGGCTGCCCTGCTGCTCCTTTGATGAACCGAGTTTCTGAAGCAAATCCAACAGATCCGGGCACATCGAAGTTCCAAGCTATTGCTACTCTGCCCCAGCAGTACCAATTCCAATGCGTGGTGGGGCAAATCCTCCACTTCCCAGGTTTCAAGACTACTCTCAACTGCATTTGGCCCAGTGGCAGCAAAGAATCGTCCATACCCAGACCTTCAAGCTCTTTGAGTATGGAGAAGGCTATACTCGCTAGGTAGAGCTCATGAGACACTCTCGTCTCAGAACTTTGGAACAGTTCTTGCATGGGATCGTGGGTCATGTGAAGGACAAGCGAGGCATGTCTATCCATGGATGGCGTCAGGCCTTGAGGATTGCCAATTATTGAAGAGCAAGAGCCTCATCCGCATCAGAATGAGCAGCATCAGAATGAGACCACTCCTCCTACGGATCATGAAAATACTGATACGGATGCTACATCAACCATGGCAATGCCATCGCAACCCCACATCCAAGTGAGTCAATTGGCGTGGTTCTTGCATGACATCATGGCTCAGGATCTGTCTTTCAACGCACCCATCCTGCAAGCTCTCCAAAGTGCCAACTCAAGCTCCGCGTCGGCTGGCGCCCTCCTCAGCCAGCTGTGTTGACTCTTCAGGGTTTGGCCCAATTGTCAGCGCACCTGGCGATCGCTTCCAACCTCATGGCTCAGAGCAACGCGACTGCTACCGAGATTCTGGATGATGATAACAGCATGTAATGCCTTGAGCTTCTTTTGAAAGAATTTTCTTTCCGTCGTTTCACTGGCATTTGATCAGGTCGATCTGTGTCCAGCAGTGAATTTTCCAAAAAAGCCCCCCCGCAGCCGCGGGGCGTGTGTGTGAACCATCTGAAGAGATGTAAAACTTCTAACTTGTGGTTTGCGGTTTTGCTATTACAACTGTTCCTTTGGTAACCTCAAACTAGCAGGGGGCCACGGCTCCCTTCATCAGTCCGTGGCCAACGAAGCTACTGATATTTGGAGAGGATATGCAGTCTGATCAACTGCACGTACCTGCGACTCATTTGATTTCCTTCCGTATGGCAAGCGGCCAAGCCCAGAACCGCAAGACGGACAATTTAGAGTGCTGCACTGTTGTCGCAATCGGTTCAAGTATATTTTCATGTTGGAAACCACACTGGCTATGGCGATGGTAGCTTCGTGATACTCTGTCAGGTCCCTTCACTGACCCGTTCCTGTCAGGTGTAATGAAGTGTTTTGCACGTAAGATGCATTTCACAACAGAATTCGCAATGACAGTTCTGAGCAAGTGTGTGCGTGTGTGTCTGTCTTGCTGTCTGTCTGTCTGCCTGTTTGTCTGTTCAGCTTTCAGATTTGGAGGGAATCTCGTGGGAAAGCTTCGTTTTCACATCTTCAACTGTCAGATTTTGAGGGATGTCTAGCATTCACATCTTCAACTTTCAAAACTTTCAATTTTGGAGGGAAGTCTGGCACGAGAGCTTCGTTTTCGCATCTTGAATTTCCATTTTGAAGGAGGTCTCACACGAAAGCTTCGTTTTCACATCTTCAACTTTGGAATTTTGAGGGGTGTCTCCTACGATAGATTCGTTTTCACCACTTCAACTTTCAGTTTTTGAGGGACGTCTCGTGCGAAATGCCTTTTTTGCAGGCGACATGCTGGGTTCTTGCTGTTCGTTAGTGTTCATATGCGTTTATCAAGAACTGATATGAAAAGAAGCGTAGAAACGTGAAACCTTGCTATTGTGGTTGTATGCTGGGGTAATTTGTTTTTGCCCTTGCGCTTGTTGTTGCTGTGGTTGTCGTTGTCACGGTCGTTGTCGCTGCCACTGTCACCGCGTAGTCGTTGTTCTGGTTGTGTGTGTATGTTGCGGCTTCCACACGCACATGCATGTATGTGACACAAAACTTCAACGTTGTAAGCTGCAAATATAGAGATGCAAATACATAAGCAATTCCACGGATATGTATGTATATAAAATATGTATATATATATATTTATTAGAGACACATATCTGCCCACGTATGGGTACAATCCACTGATTCATGTTGAAGCCAATGTAGCGGTCCAGATAACTACGTTTACAAACATTGTTCTCAATACTTGCAAGGCAGTGGCGGCCGCCCCCCTGACGGTGCCGATGTCAGTCCCTCCTGGTGCTGCTGTTGTGGAGTTCAAGGCTTGCAACATGGAATGCGCATGAAAGGCAATGTACGTTTTTGAATTAAATAAATCAAAATCAAAATATTTCAAAATTAAGGACATGATTGCTTTCAGAATGACATTCAAATGATGCAGAGACCCACGTGCCACGAATCAGTGAGGCTGACATGGTTTGTCAGAGTAGTGCTGGTACATGTTCTGTCAAAGAATCACCAGACCAAGGTGATCATTTCAAATGCGAAACCCGCGACACCCTCAAACCAGAACAAACACGTTGAACATGACCACCGTAAGACCATATCCAAGCAATTTGTAAACATACCCCATACGTACTTGTATTTGCAAGTTGAAAAGACTTATGCCAATAATTTCCATTTTGTCCATTGTTTTCAAAGAAAAACGTCCATTTTGAAATCTTGTTGGTCACCCTTCACCAGGTGGATCAAGGTGTCGTCGGTCGAACCCCAAGAACTGAACTTCACTGATTTCACCTCAAACCATTGGGACAACATCGGACAACATTGGACAACACAACAAGACAGCACTGACAGTAAGCCGCAGGTGATGCCTGGAAATCTCAAGACTAGGTGGATCAGGTAGTTTCCTTGTTCTCCTTGGTGGTGCAAAGGGCTAAGACTAACTTTTGGGGTCCAGGCTGCCCTGCCTATTGCGGTCAATTCCCCCTTTCCACTTTTGCCTTGCTTCTCCTCACCGGCTGGCTGAGTGGCTTTCTATCTGCACTTTGGGTGCTTGATCTCCTTGCTCCACACTCGGATCCACTTTGTCAACTCTATCCCCCATGGTAACCAGCACTCGACGTGCTGGTTACCTGAATGAGCGGGACCTCATCCGACAACGACGTCGCGATCATTGCTCCTTACTATTATTGTTTCAGTTCGTGCCTCTGAAGCAGCTCAGTTTGTGGCTGAGATCACAGGAGCTCCAGCCGGCTCCAGCAGGCAGAGGTTCTGATTCCAGCACTCCGTGGTCTTTTTCTTTGGTGGAGGAGAGCAGAAGAGATCAGAAGTTATTACAGTGCCAGGTGTTTTGGAGGAGGAAGGCAGAGAGGTTCCAATTTGTGCAGATTTGCAGGTGGCATTAGTCGATATGGATGCGAGCGTGGCGCAGCAGCTGCGTCTTGCAGGTGAGGGGGGGGAGAGCTTGGCTGCTACCTTTTCTGTGTTTGCAGCCCCAGATGGTCCCACACTTGTAGCAATGGCTTTGAGTTGGACAAGATCAAGAATGTTGTCAGATCAAGAAGCGGCAGAGGTTTGGTACAGTGGGGATGCGGCCACCACAGCGGAGCAGCGGCCTCCAAAGCCGCGGCGTCGCTACCGATACCGCACCAGCATCCGCAAAGCAGAAGAGGCCAACAGTCCCTGGATATGGTTTTAGCCACGCTGCCACAGTCGACGTCTTCAGTGCAGCAGATCGCAGACCGGCAGACCGCTTTGGAGACTCAGCTGGTCCAGACATCGAGCGTCTCCAGGGCCCTTTCTCAGCCATTGTCTTCACAGGTTCCAAAGGCCTCTGCCTCAGTTCCAGCAGTGGCGAAGATGATGCGGTCACCTGTTGGAGGATGTGCGGGTAGTGTCGCCAGAGAAGTCAGATCTGGCGAGGGCGATGTTGGCGCAGTTATAGCCGTGCTGACCACCTTGAAGCCCAGTTGGCGCGTTCAACTCAGGAGCCGCTTTCGGACTTGCAAATTGCAGGCAGTGCAGGGACCAGAGGCTCAGCAGGCAGAGCTCAGCAGTCAGAGCTTGGCTCAACAAGGAGGGCTGTCTTTCGATGCAGTGCTGAAGTCGATGTCCAGACGGATGTCGCCTACCTCGTCTGCAGAGAAGCCTGCAGCCGAGCTCCTCTCCAAAAGGATTTGTGGAATCTACTTGGAAAGGTTTGGCGGCTATGGCCAGAGGGATTTAGGAGTGATCCGGTACCAAGTGATGACAGCATTGGATTTTTTGATGGCGGAGAAAGTGGGGGCAGCAAAGGATACAGTGGCGTTGCTGGCGGTGATGTTGGAGCAGGCTTGTCTCGACTCGGGTCGCTTCGAAGTGGCTCAGATTTTGACACTGCAGGAGGACATTCCTGCGTTAGTATTCACCAACAGGCAGCTGGCATCAACTTCGAGAGCTCGAGCTTTCGCGCCTTTGTCAGATCAGTATTGGGTGACTGCCGCCATAGCGTTCTTGATGGAGCTCGACGCCATCTCTACAAAGTGCACCGAGCTTTTGGGAAGTCATAGGGATGCCGCAGCAGGAAGTCCACCAGCACAGCCCAGCCCAAAGAGCCCGTCGAAGAAGAGGTCAGGGAAATCAACAAGCAGAGGAGGAGGAGGAGCAGTAGATCATGATGGTGATTGCTTTGCAGAGCGGTTCCTCAGAGAGACCACTGACTTCAAAACTTGGGCCATCTGTCTGGCTCGCTGGGTGTTGCAAACTCGTCCTGACTTTGAGGCGAACTTTTTCTGTCGCATGGCGAGGCCAGCAGGCTTCTGCCGCTGTGTTTCCACTTCCAGTTCCATTTCCTGGGATTTTTTGCTCGAGGTGGCCCTGGGCTTAGTGAGTGGCGGCTTGTCAAGCTCGCAAAGATGCGTGTGGTTCATGTTTTGGTGATCGATTTGGACTACATGTACCTTGGTCGCTTTCCTAGCACTGAAGCTCTGCAGACCGAGAGGAGATGCTATCAGAGCATCTACTCCTTTGTCACAGCGTGTGGATCTAGGCTAGAGCAATTCCCTGTTAAGCTTGGACAAGTTGGAGAGGTTTGTTTGTCGACCGTACGGATCTTTCCAATTTTGGCTATGGAGGAGGTGAGAGAGCTTTTGACAGAGGCAGTGCAGCTTGTGAGCATCGGCAAAAAAAGGTTTTCCTGAGCTGCGGCCCTATCGCTCTCTAGATGTGGATCGTTTGAAGAGTTCAGGTTGTGGAGCTTGGCCCTTGGCTGACTATCTTGGCAGCAATCTTTGGTTTGGCTATGTTGAGCCAAAGTCCCTTATGCATGGCCTCGATGTATCAGATTTGCCAGGGCCAGACTTCAGTGGTGAAGACAGGAATGAGTATCTCAAGTTGGCAAAGAAGTGGGATGAGCTTGGACTTTTGCAGCCGCACGTCTCCCCCATTGAGGAGGCTCATTTTTGCAAGGTTTTCAACATTTTCAAGAATGAGTAGAGCGACCGTCAGATTCAGGATCGGCGGATTCCTAATGCTAGAGAAGTTGCAGCTGCGGGCCATCAAAGAATTTGCCAGTTGGGCCTCTTTTCTTTGGCTTTTTGCTGAGGGGAGGCCAGGCCCTTCTGGGAAGCTTCACAGACAGGCGTGACTTTTACCACCAAGCAGCAGTCACCTCAGAGAGGAGCAAAAGCAACATGATTCCTTTTTCTATTTCCCGTTCTGAGCTGCGCGGGCTGTCTGCCCTTGAGAGGTTCGAGGTCGAAGAGGCTTGTAGAAGGAAGAGGCCAAGAGAGGAGCGAGGCCATCACCTTGAGTGTGATGGAAAATTTTCTCGTGAGGCTGCAGATTCCTTTTTTCCCTGGTTTACAGCGCCCTTTCAGGGTGACCATCTTGGGGTCGAATATGGTTTGGAGGGGCACCAGAACTTGCTGAGGAGTTGAGGAGCAACGCCTTCAGGGGCAAATGCATCTCCCACATTCACAACTGTGGGAAAATTTGATACTAGATGATTATTTCGTTGTCCGTGCTGCACTTCCTCATCAGCCAAAAGAAAAACATCGGTTTTCCATCACCTTGTATGGGCCAGACAGGCCTACCAAGCAGTCTCTTTACCAGGATCTGTTGTGAGAAGGATGTGATTGCTGAGCCTCTTTTCAAAGCTGCTGGCGCTGAGGTAGATTCGAGACCTTGCGTAGTTTCAGCAGGGATTTGCTTGGTTGGAGCTCCTCTGTTTAAGAGGCTTGGGGTGTTACTGTTGACTTTGAGAGCAGCCCGACTTCCAGCCATTTCAGAAAAGCTTGCGAGCCGCATCTCAGGGTCTTGGGTCTCGGTGCTGTTGTATCGGAGGTGCACCTCTTCAGTTGTCAAAAAGTTTTTCTCTTTAGCAGCAGTTTCAGACGAGGAGGGTGTTGTTGTTCCGTTGAATCAACAGGTTGCGGAGGAGATCACAGTCCTGGCATGTTTGGTGCCTCTGGCAGCAGTGGATATATCAGCTCCAGTTCAGAAGAAGGTCTATGCCACCGATGCTTCTTTGAAGAAGGGTGCAGTGACAGCTAGAAGGGTCTCTCAACACACCGCTGAGATTTGGTGGCTTGATGGTGACAAGAAGGGAGGATACACCCAGTGAGAGAATGGCTTTCGGGCAGCCCTGAGGGCAATAGGCTCGCATTTTGCGCCTCCCAAGCTTTCGCAGTTGCGCTATGACTTCATAGAAGTTTGTGGAGGAGCAGGAAAGGTTTCGGCAGCTGTGGACAAGATTGGTTTTGTGGCTGGGCCCAACCTTGACCTGTCCCTCTCCGACAGGCATGATTTGTCCGATATCAGAGCTCTTGAATGGCTCATCCGCATACTCACTGAGAGGTTCATGGTTGAGCCCCCTTGTACAACTTTCTCACCGGCAGCCCGCCCTGCTTGCCGATCCTGCAGAGCCACTGGGATTCGACCGCCAGAACCCCAATGTCCTTCGCGGCAATGTTCTGGCTTTCAGAAGTCTGGTGCTCATTTACGTTTGCCATCGGGTTGGAGAGCAGGTGCGGCGCTTGAGCAGAGTCGGCTATCGAAGATGGCCTGGTTCAGCCTGGCAGTGACTGCTGAATGTTGGGTGTTCGGAAGCAGTCGTCGCCTCCTGCCAATTTGGGTCCCCCCATAGGAAGGAGTTCAGGTTGCTTTTGACTGGTTTGGGTTCTGAGAAGCTGCCGGTAAAGTGTCCCGGGGGTCACCCGCATGTCCGCATAGAGGGTGGTTTGCCGAAGCATTCAGCAGTTTACACCGGTGGGTTGCACGGCACATTGCTTTTGCAGGGGCTCTTTGGGCAGAGGAGAGCAATGCAGGTGCTGAGGGGAGGAGGTATCAGAAGATTGAGAGCCCTCTTATCAATGATGTTTTGAGGACAAGTTTTGGAGCGTCACTAGTAGCTGGTTTTGTCGTGGTTTCTCTCCTAAAACAGATGCTGAGTGAGGCTCCGGGATCAAGGTTCAGCGCGCTCCTTTGCCCCGACAAAGTTGAACGTTGCTGATGGCCCCACAAGAGAGGCTGAGCTTCGAGAGTCTTCACCCTTGAGTGTTTTGGATTTTCTCTCTCCATCTGATCTCCGACAGCTTCACTGGGAGAAGACCGCTCGTCCATCTGCAAATTGGATCCGCCTTGTCATTCTAGCTTGCGCCACGCAGCCAGTCGATGCCAGTGGCTGGGGGACCTGTGGATTTGGATTTGGGTCTCTCAGCCATCAAAATTTCCTTGGATTTGGATTTGGGAGGCACCTCCCTTTATGGACTTTTCTCCATTGCATTTCTCTCTTGCGGGACCTTTGGAATTGAGATTTCTTTTCATGGCACAGCTTTGCCTTGCTTGCTCCTGCTAATAAGCCCCCATGGCCCCTGAACCGGATAAGCAATAATTTGGCTTCTGATCGGGTGCTCAGAAAACAGAAAAGAGAGAACCGTGTGATCAGTTTGGAGCTTGGCTTGGACGGGAGCATGGCTTAGATTGGCGAAGAGTCTTGGAAAGAAAGCCCATAGATCCTGAGGAGATTTGTCGCTGGCTTGTTGTGCATGGTAAGGAACTGCATGCTTCAGCGAAATCGTACGCAAGGTATAGTGAGACTGTGAATGCCATTGCAGCGCTCCGTCCAGTGATTAAACGCTAATTGACAGGTGCGTGGGATCTGGCCTTTGCTTGGTTAGTCGACGAGCCGCACGAGCATCACGCTGCTTTGCCCATCAGCATTTTGTTGAGCATGATGTGTTTAGCACTGCTTTGGGGCTGGCCTCTTGAGGCAGCCATTTTTGGTATGTCATGGGCTGGTCTGTTGAGAATTGGAGAAGTCATATAGGGGCAGCGCGTGCAGACCTGATTCTCCCAGACGATTTTGCACCAGGGATTGACTACATCCTTCTTCGCATAGCAGAGCCGAAAACGAGGGGCATAGGCACCAAACAGCCACAATAGAGCCTAGAGATTGGGTGCAACTTATTGGGGCAGTCTTCCGAGGGCATAGCCCTAGTCAGAAACTTTGGCCTTTGTCTGCACAGACGCTTCGACGGAGGTTTCATCAGTTGCAGTCTGGTTTTGGGGCTTGATGCAAAAGCAAAGTATGGGTTTCGTCCATATGATTTGAGCAGTTTACGTCCCGGAGGGGCTACTCAGCTACTCACCTTTTGAATGTCACTGAAGATTGCACATTGGTGCAACGGAGGGGTAGGTGGTTGTCCTACAAAGTCATGGCCACATACCTTCAAGGTCAGGACCCAAATTCCAGATTTGAAGTCGATTTTTCCTGAAGTGCTTCAAACCACACTTCCATTCCTTGAGTGGAAGATACCTAATACAGCTTGGTTTCTTCTTTTTCGAGGAGGAGCAAGTGCCAGCTAGACGGTCGAGAGTGGGGGGAGGAATGCATGTAGCATCAGTCAAAACGATTGATGCAAACAAACAACTTACTGCCTTGACAGAAAAGAGCATTGGCTGGCTGCTTGATTACGTGTTTACATCTGTGCACATTTTGGTAATCTTTTACAACAGATGTTTCGATTCAAATCACGAAACAAACCCGTGTTCGTCATCATGATGAATCATGACCGATCTGTATCTATATAGATTGACCTCTCTAAAAAAAAACCAGGTCTCGTTTCCCCATAGGCTGCTATGATATCTCTGCCTTTCATGCCTTTCTTTTGCTTCTTGAACTTCCTCTTGTCCGCAACTTTTCGCTTGTAGACCAAGGCAACTTTGCTCCAGTCTCCACCGCAAGACAACCATTCATTGAACAAACAAACCTTGTCTTTCAGGAAGTGCGTCGCCAACTCCACCAGGATTTTTTTTTGTCCGGGCATTGCCTGGAGAATCCTGGAGAACTTGTCCCAGTCGGCCTTGTTGGTCGTAGAATTTGCAAGACCCTTCTTCCCAGTGGTCTCAGCCTCTTGGGACACTGCAACCAATGCTTGCATCTCTGCCTCCTTTCCTGTGCCTCTGGTGGCTTCATCTTCGCTTTCACTCTCACTGGACGAATCGCTGTCCGAAGAATCATTGCTTTCCTCACTCTCATCCTCAGACTTATCCTCAGGGCATGGCCCAAAAATCTGAAGAGCCTTCACCTTTTCCTCATGCTCTGCCTCCTTGTCATCATCTTCGTCGCTTTCAAGTCGCGACATTTCGTCTTCCGACTGCTCTGCATCCTCCTCTGACTCCTCAGATTCTTCAGCTTTATCATCCTCATCACCTTGCGCTTTCACCAGGTTCTGCATGTGCTCCTCCAATGCCTTTGCAGACATGGCTTTCATGTGATCAGCCAGTGAAATTCCTTTGGCCTTTGCTTTCTCAGCCTCCTTCTCCACGTCGCTCAAGGTGTCCAAGGAATGGGGTGTCTCAGAGCTGCCTGCTTCAGAGCTTTGCAAAGCTTTGTTGTTCCTGATAGGTGTTGCAAATCCGGTTGGAGAGAACATCCATACATATTGTATCATATTGTAATATATATTGTAATACACGCACTAGCTAGCAGTCACTAGCTCTGGGTTGAATGTTTTTTGCATGGATTCAATGGATTGAATCTCGTTGCTGTTCAGACCTGTTCAAACCTTGCGCGGTGCATCGCGCCGCTAAGGCTTTCTGATCGGCAAGGGAGGCGAGACCTTGCGCTCCATGGAGGTCAGCAGCACTGCCACCATCAAGATCGATCAGAGCTCCAAGGACTTCGAAACATTTCCATTCCGAGTGACTTCAACATCTCCAACTGACAGGAGAAATCAGGTGAAATCGAATTTCGAGATTCCAACTGTGTGAAACTCGAAGTGAAACTCGAAACTCCAAGTTTGAAACCAAGTGCAATGTGAATCTGTCCGAGTTGCTGACAGGAGATGGGTTACAGCATGGTGCGTATCACTGGCTCGGAGCAGGCACGGGTAGAGTCGAAATGCAGGGACCGCAGGGACTGCAGGGACCGCAAGGACTGCAGGTGCAAACTTGAAAAATATTGATATATCAGAAATATGTCGACGGCATACGACGACAAATTGAGGATATGTGGATGATGTATCATGATATGAGTCGATATGATTCGATACACATGGTGGTCGCATGGCGACCACATGGATCACTTTGGAGTTTCAGTAGTGGAATTTCAAATGGATGTGCCGGCTGTGACCAGTCTGTGCCCAGTCTGGAGTTTTTCGAGTTCGAGTTGAGGCGGTGGCCGTGGCCAAAGCCTTGTTAGATGGCCGCGTCAACGAGAAACGCGCCAATGCCTCCGGTCAGAGACGAGGCCCTGGGCATCTGCCCGATGGAGGCGTGGAGGGCGAGGATATCTAGTGTCAGAATGTGTCAGATACACAAAGATATTCTATAAACAAATATAAACAAATATAAACAAATATATATATATATAAACAACATGAATAGAACTAAGAAAACGTAGACAGAATGTAAACATATCAGCAGATTTTGAAACATCCAGAGGGAACTTTAGCTTCTGAAAGGGGTCAGAAGGTCTGGCTAGCAAACGGCTGTGTGAGAGCTTTCAAGCGTTCGATCGCATTTCTCAGGCTTTCTTGAATTTCTTATGCTTTCTTGCTGTGGTCTCTTTTTGGCGTTTTGTGGGTTCTGTTTCTGACTCATGGTGCCACGGAGTGCCGCGAATGAAAAATGCACTGGAGGAGCACTGGGAGCACCAGCATATGGAGGGGTTTGCGCCTCAGTTTGCATGTGCAAAGCATGTGCAAAGCATGTGCAAAGCATGCGACGCAATGTGCAAAACTGTGCAAAAACAGTATGACAATGTGAAAACCGTATGCTACGGCAAAACGGTTCATGAATTGTATGTGTTCAGTATGTGTTCAATATGCAACAGCAATTTCCATCAGTATGGGCCCTGTACGACAGAGATGGGAACCTCTCCAATAGCACGGGCTGTAAAGCCTGTCGCGCCGGTGGAGCCTGTGCAAAAGCTACAAGGTAAGGTATACGTAAGGTCGGTAAGGTAAGGTAGGGCAGCTGGGGAAGACACACCTGAGGTACAGAAGGGCACAAGAAGGGAGCAAGAAGGGAACAAGATGGAAGAAATATGAAGAAATGCTTCAAAAAACATCATTTGAGATGTTATAACATGACCAACCAAATAATTAAATGGGATATTTCGATACAAATGCGATGCAAATGTGAAGGTCACCTTGGTCACATCAGTCACTTCACTCACGTTTTTGTTTCGTTGAGGCCTCCGATTCTGGCGCAGTAGGCAGGGCTGGCAGGGCGAAAACTTTTCACCTTCGAAAGTGGTTCGAATGTGAAAACAAACGTGGATCAATAGATGCACACCATGCTCACCATGCATCCTTTCTCAGGCTGGGAAACGCAAATCGAGCAGCCTGAATCCCAGAAATCCCTTCGGTCCCTTCGGCACAGAGTAGTGGCCAGGCCAGGCCTGAGCCACCCACTTCACCCAGAGCGGAAATGCACAAAAAGGTGCAACCATGTGCAACCTTTTTTTGTGATACCAGAGTTGACCCCAAACAGTTGAACAGTTTGAAAAGGCATTTCAAGATATTTCAAGTAAAGCCTCTTGCAGATTCTTGAACTTGCACATATTAAAACACATATTGTCATATTGTCAGGAACATGTGGCAGCCTTTTCTTCCAAGGCTATAAAGTGTGCTGAAGTTAGTGGACTTCGTTTGAAGGATGCCTTGGTTACCTAGGTTATTGTTGGTGTTAGTGCTCCAACTGTTTCTTGTTGAAAGCATGCCGCACCTTGACGCAGTTTGCCTATTTGCCTTCGACGCAATGCTGCATTGTTGACCGACCGTTGACTCTCCAAGGAATTGGCGTTTTCTGTTCAATCGATTTTTTTTTTAAAGTTTACCTTTATCTAACATCTTTTTTTGAAAATCTTTTAAAAAGGTCTCGGCCCAAATCCTACCAGATAGTGGACCCGGCTGAAGTTTTGGAGCTCGTTCAACTCGTGCCATGGAAATCACTGTATTTCGTTTCGTTTCCTTCTGGTGCCTTTTCTTCTTTGGATGCTAAGACTGTAGAGTTTCCTGTCTTGATCATAGACCTGCCATTGAAGGTTGGGTCTTTCCATTGCTTACTCGTTCAGGCAGTGTGGTTGACGCAGTTCTGCCCGATCCAGTTTCAGCACCGTGGAAGCACTTGTCTTCCCATCTACTTGAGGAGCTCCTTGCTGACGCTGGCAGGGGCGGGTTGTGGACCTCTACTCTTGAGTGGCTGCGGCCTCTTCCTGAGCAGTCAGCATGGGAAAGCCTTGGCACTTCACGTGGTTGATGAGTTTGGCTACATGACTCTGGCTGGATATTGGGGCGTCGCTTCCCACAGCGGCAATTGAAAGACAAACGCATGGAGGTTGCAAGCGCAAGCCTGCCACAGTCTGGAATGAGTACGTTGTTCATCACGAATCACCCCGCAAGTCCTGTTCAACCCACCTTTGGCACGGATCGGTCGGCTGCAGGATATGAAGGACGTGGAGTGGATTGTGAGGTTTCATCATGTGCTTGAGCAATCGTATTCTGCACTTCTCAGACCTGGAACCCTTTGGCACCATCCGTGCCATGCTGCCCCGCACACACACAAGCGTCTGCGCTAAAACCTTTGAAAATCTTGATCTTTCTTTTTTCGTTTTGTTTGCCACTTTGTTTCCCCTCCGGTTCTAGGCTCCTCTCTGCCGTTGAACTGAGTTTTCCATTCGAAGCGTTCGAATTCGAAATTCGAAGCCTGGAAAAATTCTTAAAAAAAGGTTTCGACGATTTTTTTCGTTTTCTGGAAACTTTTCTGTTTTCTGTTTCTAAGTTCACAGGTTCCAAGGACTCGCAGAGTGTTTCAAGTATTCAGTTCCAATGTCACCATGTTTCTGGCTCACAAGGACTCACAAGGTCTCACAAGGTCTTCCAGCTGTGATTTTCCTCGGGGTGTTTTGCTGGAAGACTGCGGTTTGGAAGTCTTATATTTGTTCAAATTTGTTCTGTTTTGAAAAAACTGTTAAGCACTGCTCTAGTTCAATCACTGCGTGTTGAAGCAGCAGTGACCTTTTCAAAAAGATGGCCACGCTTTGGAAGAGCAATGCGACAATATTGTACCCCACATCTTTGTGTGGGGTTCTTGTTTTTGGTTCTGTATCCCGTCCCGGCCTCCTCCGCCGCCTCTGCGCCTCCTTCGCACACATCTTTCACACACAACAATCTTTGCCACTAATCTTTCACACGCAACTTTGTCACACACAATCTTTGTCACACACACAATCTTACACATAACTTTGTCACACACACACACAATCTTTCACGCACAACTTTGTCATAACTTTGTCACACTTAACTTTGTCACACAATTTTTTACACACAACTTTGTCACACACACACAGCCTTTCACACAAAACTTTGTCACACATAATCATCTTTCACACAAAGCTTTGTCACACATAACTTGTGGCACTTTGCCTGGCGGGGGCGGCGCTCGGTGACATCCACGCTCCCTAGCACTTGTGGCACTGTGCTGGGTCTGGTTGCGCGCTTGGTTTGCGTTGATGGTCGCCCGTGGCGCCGCGGCACTTTGCATGGCAGGCACGGCGCTCGGTCGGTGACATCGACCGTAGTTTTGCGTGGCAGGCGTGAAACTTTGGGGGCATCCATGCACTTTTGCGTGGCAGGCGTGGTGCTATATTAGGGCACTTGGCTGCGTCTGGTGGCGCACTTGGCCGGCGTTGGTCGCCCGTGCCGCCGCGGCACTTTGGGTGGCAGGTGTGGCACTTGGCGACATCCACGTTCCTTTTGCGTGGCAGGCGTGGCGCTTGGTGACATCCACGCTGCTGTGGCCAACGCTTGGCTCGTAACCAAGTATGACAGCAAGGACGATGGGCGATGTGCTGATGCGCCTTGCTGGGCACACACATGGAGGCATTGCCGCGTCGCTTGGGAGGTCTGCGACAGTTTTCCACGTGATGACCTTGTCAAAGAATACAGTCCGATTCCGCAACTTCTCCGGATTGCGTAAACTAGGATTGTGCAACTAGGATTGCGAAACTTGGCTTGCGCAAATTCCAGGATTGCGCAACCCCGCTTGCGCAACTTCCAGGATTGCGCAACTCTGCTTGTGGCTTGCGCAATCTGCCTGCGGTTGCGCAACCCGTAGGATTGCGCAACTCTGCTTATGCAACTACGCCACGCTGGCCGGTTTGCGCAACCCTGCAACTACACTTCCTCCAAGCAATTCCAGCCCCCATAGAACTTGAAAATGACACACACGTGCCATCCACAAGAGCAAGACGTTATGAAAATTCCCACCCCCATGGAACTTCAAACTGACTTGGAGTGTCCAAGGTCAAGATGATATCAAAATTCCCAGCCCAATGGAACTTCAAACTGACTTGGATTGTCCACAAGGTTAAGGCGATATCAAAATTCCCACCCCCATGGACCTTTTAGAGTTCACAATAGCAGTTTCACAATGACCCCAGAGTTTCACACTCCGCCTTTAGAGTTGCACAATCCTACTTTATAGTTTCGCAATCCGAATTTCAAGTTTCACAATACAAGTTTCACAATCCGTGCGGCAAGTTTCAAAATCCGACTGGCAAATTTCACAATCCAAGATGCGCAATCCGTCTGGGAATTTGCACAATCCGACCAGGAATTTCACAATCGGACGTTGACCAAAGGTTTTGTCATACACAATTCTTTCGCACACAACCCTTTCACACACACAACTTTCTCTCACGCACAACTCTTTCACGCGCAATTCTTTCACACGCCACTCTTTCACATACAACCTTTTTGAATTATCGATCCTTCACCATCTTCTTTGTTTTTCCTGCCTTCTCCATACCGCTTCAACCCCTGTTTCTGATTATTGGAAGAAGTTGACTTGTGGGGTTATCCGGTCCTTTAATTCTTTTTCACAGAATGCCGCATCACTTCCCAAGGTCATCATTTTATTTTCAGATACAATTTCCATCAATTTCTCAACTTCATGGTGCGTGGCTGTGAATGCTGCCAGAGAGACTTGTCTTGTTACAGAGCTTCACAGCCACACTGGCGTACTTTTTGAGACGCGTTTTTGCCCTCCAAATGACAAGTTCACATTTGTGCAAAATGAGTACATTTGTTCATTTGAATGCCCCGTTTCTGAAGCAAAGAACATGTCTTCTACCTGTTACCCCCTACGGATTTGACATATCCATGAAAAATCAAAATCTTCAAAAAGTAAATCACCTATGAATGTGCAATTTTCCATAGCTATTATGCCAGTAGTACCGCGGAAGGCGATGGCGGAAGTTTCAAAGATAGGAAACTTATAGGAGCGTTTGGATATTGAGAATCATGGAGTGCAGAGCGAACCCACTGATGGACCGAAAGGTGGTCGGAGTTGTGCTTTTTGCAGTGGTTGCAGTAGTCACCTTACCCGCAACTGCTGAATGTAGTGCGGTGTGGTGCAGCGTAGTTGTAGTTGTAGTTGTAGTGGTAGTTGTAGTGTAGTTGAAGTTGTTGTACAGTAGTGTAGTGGTAGTTGTAATGTAGTTGAAGTTGAAGTTGTAGCCGTAGTGTAGTGTAGTGGTAGTTGTAGTTGAAGCCGAAGTTGAAGTTGCAGTTGTAGATGTAGTGTAGTGGTAGTTGTAACTGTAGTTGTAGTTGTACTTGTAGTGTAGTTGACTTTGTAGTTGTAGTTGTAGTGGTCGTTGTAGTGTAGTGTAGCGGTTGTTTTAGTTGTAGATGTAGCTGTAGTGTAGTGTAGTGGTAGTGGTAGTTGTAGCTGCAGTGTCGTTGTAGTAGTTGTTGATGTGTAGTGTAGTGCACAGTTGTAGTTGTAGTTATAGTGGCAGTTGAAACTGAAATTGAAGTTGTTGTGGTTGTAGTTGGGGTGTCATTGTAATTGTCTATCTATCTATCTATCTATCTGTCTATCTGCCTATCACTCTAACTGTCTATCTATCTGTCTGTCTGTCTGTCTATCTATCTATCCGCCTCTCTGTCTACCTATCTATCTGTCTATGTGCAAGCCTGAAAACGAAGCTATTCTGCAAGACTTGCTCAATTTCTGAACTTGACAGCATCAAAAGCGCAGCAATTCTGCGAGACGTCCTCAATTTTTGAACTCGACAATGCCAAAAACAAGGTAACGCCGCCCGTAAAGACGCGGGCTGTTTTGCACTCAGGCATTTCTGATGTGCTTCAGGACATGTGGCACAGCTGTCCAAAGGTATTTGCCATTGTTGTATCTGTACTGCCAGCTGTAGGTCCATTGCCAAAGGCTTTGATTGACATGGCCTGCCTTTGACTTTGTTGCTAAAGTTTTAGGCAGGTAATCTTTCAAAGATCGCCATTGCCTATCCAGCACCTGTGCGCCAGCTTTCACAACGTCCCCTGCACGTGTGCGAACTGTACGAGAGAATTCAAGCAAAGCATGTTTCACATCATGAAATTCAATGCCACCTTCCATGGCCGCCCGCTTCCATGCACGATTGCCATCTGCAAACAAAATGGCATTGTGGCCGCATACTCTTGACAGAAGATCTGCTTCATCGACGTCCAAGCTTCACCCCACCCCCCCCCACTCCAACCCCAGCGTATGTCACGTAACGCTTCCAAGGAACGTTAACATCACCCCCCCCCCCCCACCCCAACCCCAGCGTATGTCACGTAACGCTTCCAAGGAACGTTAACATCACCCCACCCCCCCCCACCCCAACCCCAGCGTATGTCACGTAACGCTTCCAAGGAACGTTAACATCACCCCACCCCCCCACCCAAACAACCCACAAAAAGTATGAACGCAGTAAAAAACGTTAAAAAAACCCGCGTCTCTACGGGCGGCGTTAGCAAAAACAAGGCAAGTCTGCGAGATCTTCAATTTTCAAAGGTGACGGCATCAAAAACGAAGCAAATCTACAAGATTTCCTTCAAGAAAGGAACGTTTAGTGCAGAACTGACGGCCTCGTGCCAATGCGTCTTGCGATTTTTGCATTCTATCTGTCTAAAGTACTGCGCTTGCCACGAAAAATTGATGCCATGTCATACGAAGTGCTGCACCTGTCACGCAAAATCATCTTCGCAAACCTACAGATCGGATGCTTCAAAGTGCAACCCGTCTCAGGAAATCAGCGCCCTGACCTCCTAACATCTCTGATGAACATGTCTCTTGTACTGCGCCTGTCACGCGAAATGCATCTTTGCAGATCCTCTTCAAATGTCCCACGCCTGCCAGCGTTTTTGGAAATGCCACAAAATGCTCACATTTTGCTCACTTTTGATAAGGTGCACAATCCCTTGCGCCTGCCAAGCGAAACGACATCTGAACGTCCAAAAGTGGTCCGAGCATGTGGTGCTTTTAACATTTTGACTTGGAAATGTGCTTCGTGCCACGACGGCGTGCACTTTTTGCGCATCCCAACTTCCAAAAGTGCTCCGAAGCTGGTATGTTTTGGACATTTTGACTTCGAAATCTGCTTCGCGTCACAATAGCGTGCGCTTTTTGAACATCTCAACTTCCAAAAGTGTTCCGACGTTGGTGTGTTTTGACTTGGAAATGTGCTTCGCGCCACAACGGCGTGCACTTTTTGCGCATCTCAACTTCCAAAAGTGCTCCGACGTTGGTGTGTTTTATACATTTTGACTTGCAGATGTGCTTCGCGCCACAGCGGCGTGCAATTTTTCTTCTCTCATCTCGCTAGCTGGCTCCGCGCCCGCCGCTTTAGCGAGCTTACTTTTCGACCCTCCGGAGCCCCAAAACATGGGAAAAACATAGCGTTTCGCGACTTATCTACCTTTTTGCGCACCTGTGTCTTCTTTCTTCTGACTCTTTCTCTTCTCTGATCTTCTTTCTTCTTTCTTCTTCGCTTCGCTTCTCTTCTCTTCTCTTGTCTTCTTCTCTTCTCTGCTCTTCTCTGGCCCTTCCCACCTCTGCTTCTTCCCACCTCTGTTCTTCCCACCTCTGCTTTTCAACTGTCCATATTGTTGGAAGTTTGACTTCTAAACTTCCCTCAGCTAAACTTTTAGAGGTTTTATTAGCTGTTCAAGGAAGTGCGCATCTTTGAAAAAACAAAGCCTAGTTTTTGCCGAGGCAAACAAAAGACACGTTAAAGAAACGCTGCGTGTGACTGCAGTGTTGCGTTTGCTCAAAGTCATTGTTGTAGGTAGTAGTAACATGCACTTTTTGCAGCGCACTTAATGATGAACATGCTGCATTGTCGCGTGCATCCCAAACTGTCTCAAAGAATATCTGGTTGTGGTTTCCCAGCTATATTTTGGTATTTTGGTTTTCCACTGCACCCGTTGTATCTGTCTTTTGACCATTCCACATCAAGGAATACAGCATTTCTGATATTTTACAGCATTTTAAAATGAATAAAATATTGCATCTGTGCATGTTTTGAAGGGCTATGAAAGATTATGTTTCTTTTGGGCAAAACATGGCCGCGGCGTTTTGTTCTGGCGCTTGGCAAATTCTCAACGCAAAAGGCGCAAAGCTCCCGTTGTGTCCCGTTCCGAGGTCTTCTGTGGGTTTCTTCATCGGCAAACAGGGCGAGTACATCAAACGAATACAGGTGGAAGCCTCGGAAGCCACGTAACGAAAATGTAATGAACACGTAACGAACAGATAAACAGAGCCAAAAAAAATCGTCAATCACAATGGAAAAATTATTCATTATTTCCCATTATTTTTTTTTCACAATCTGTGAATCGTTGAAGGCACGCTGTGACATGGAATCCATGGAACCGAAGCATGAAAGGTCTTGGAAGGTGTTGGAAAGTGTTCGAATTGAGAGCAGCACCTCTGGCGACAGCCGACTGGAGGAACACCTTGAAAATCCTGTGTCAAATTTTTCGAATTTCGATCGATGAATCGCTGAATTAATTGAAATTCGTAAAACATCCTAAAAGCCGAAGCAGTTTTGAAGCATTCCCGAAGCATTCCTTCGGTATTTTCTAAGGCCCAAACTGGTGCCACTGTGGCAGGGATCCCTGCCTGTCGTAACTGTCGCAAGTCACTTGTGAGTCGCTTGTGAACTCTGTGAAGCTGGCATTCTGTCACATTCTGTAGCATTCTGTCGCAAGTGTCGTCCCCGCAAGTGGCGTGGAGTGCCGGCTGCGACACGCGACAGAATGAAAAACAGCGAGGTCATAGATCAAGAGACCAAAGAATATGGGTCCAGAGCCAAGCAGAGCCAAGTTCGACACGGCTGTGATGAATAGACACAGGCAATGATAGAATTGATAGTGAATTGATAGGACACAATAGACCCAATGTAATGGATCCAATGCGTTCAATGTGTGCGCAGGAATATGTGGCTTTGAAAACTAGATTGAGTCAGCCAGAATTAGACATAGGTATGTGGATGTCATGAATGCAGCGGTGACAATCCACATTTGTCTGAATGTCACCTGATGTCACATGATATCACCTAACTTGGTGTCTGCGTAACTCACCTGCGCGCCTGTGACATTCCAGGTACAGCATGATACGCATTATGGATGGGTAGAAACCTCAGCCCACAAGAGGTACAAGCTCTTCAGCTCTTCAGCTCAGCAGCTGAAGCAGCTAAAATGGAGAGCGAAGGGGGCGTGATTATGGTGTGATATGTTTGACATCGAGTGGACATCGATTTGATGAACATGGATTCGCATCTGTCAATTGCACTCCGAGCACTGCAAAGTTTTTACGTTTCGATGAACATGTTTTTACGCTTTCCATTTTTGCCAATTTGTCAAATTGTCTTTTCAATTTGGCTTTGATCGGGCTTCAGGCCAGGCTTGAGAGAAGCCTCAGAAATGGTAAAGTACAGGTCGGACCGCTGGGAAGTCCATTATGACAGTTGCTGCTGTTGTCTGTCGGTCAGTCATTTGTGGGTTGGTTGTTTGTTGGTTGAGAACTGATTTTTGTTGTTTATGGGTTGTTTGTTGTTTGTTGTTGTTTGTTTGTTTGTTTGTTTATTTGTCTGTCTGTTTGTTTGTTTGTTTGTTTGTTTATTTGTCTGTCTGTTTGTTTGTTTGTTTGGTTGTTTGTTTGGTTGTTGTTGTTGTTGTTGCTGTTGTTGCTGTTGCTGTTGCTGTTGCTGTTGCTGTTGTTGTTGTTGTTGCTGTTGTTGTTGTTGTTGTTGTTGTTGTTGTTGTTGTTGTTGTTGTTGGTGTTGTTGGTGTTGTTGGTGTTGTTGGTGTTGTTGGTGTTGTTGTTGTTGTTGTTCCGGTGGTGGTTGTGGTGGTTGTTGTGGTGGTTGTTGTGGTGGTTGTGGTGGATGTTATTGTCGTTGTGGTTGTTGTGGTGGTTGTGGTGGTGGTTGTGGTGGTTGTGGTGGTTGTTGTGGTTGTGGTGGTTTTTGTGGTGGTTGTGGTTATGGTGGTTGTTGTTGTGGTTGTGGTGGTTGTGGTGGTTGTTGTGGTTGTTGTGGTTGTCGTGGTTGTCGTGGTTGTTGTGGTGGTTGTTGTGGTGGTTGTTGTGGTTGTGGTGGTTGTGGTGGTTGTTGTGGTTGTTGTGGTTGTTGTGGTTGTCGTGGTTGTTGTGGTGGTTGTTGTGGTGGTTGTTGTGGTTGTGGTGGTTGTGGTGGTTGTTGTGGTTGTTGTGGTTGTGGTGGTTGTGGTGGTTGTGGTGGTTGTGGTGATCATGGTGGTTGTCGTACTGGTTGTGGTGGTTGTTGTACTGGTTGTGGTGGTTGTTGTACTGGTTGCGGTGGTTGTGGTGGTTGTGGTTGTGGTTGTGGTGGTTGTGGTGGTGGTTGTTTTGGTGGTTGTGGTTGTTGTGGTGGTTGTTTTGGTGGTTGTGGTTGGTGTGGTTGTGGTTGTTGTGGTTGTTGTCGTGGTTGTGGTTGTGGTGGTTGTGGTGGTTGTTGTGGTTGTGGTGGTGGTTTTTTTTTGTTGTTTTTTTTTGTTTTTTCGTTGTGGCTGTTGTTGTGGTTTTTGTTTTTAGTTTTCTTGTTTTTTTTTTGTTGTTTTTTTTTGTGGTTTTTTTGTTTTTTTCTTTTTTGTGTTTTTTTTTGTTTGTTGTGGTTTTTTGTGTTTGTTTTTTTTGTTATTTTATTGTTTTTTTTTTTTTTTTTTTGTTTTTGTTTTTTTTTTTTTTTTTTTTTTTTTTTGTTTTTTTTTTGTTTTTTTTTTTTTTTTTGTTTTTTTTTTTTTCTTTTTTTTTTTTCTCAGCAGTGTTTTTGGTTTTGATTTTTGTTCGCTTCGTTTTTTGTTTTGTTGTTTTTTTTTGTTTTTTTTTTATTGTTGTTTTGTTGGCATCTTAGCAAGGGCACTTTTTGCCAATACCATTACGTATTTGTTTTTGGAAGGCATTGCGCAGGTTGTTAGGTTCAGGTCCTCCGTGAATTTCCGTTTGGATGTTTGGATGTTTTGAAACCGAGACGCAGTGAATCTCGACACGTCGTGGAAAAAAATCCCTGAAACAAACAATCTAAGAACTTGCTGCAAACCAAGACATGTATACAGTTTGCAGAGGATGTAGACTTATGTCCGTATTATGTAGACTTAAACTTGTGACATATCTGTGACAGACATGTTGTATTTTTTGTCGAGGCTGGATCAAGTGAAAGAAGCTGCGGTGCAAAGAGCTCCAGCAGGCGCCGGAGACGAACAGAAACAACTCCGCACATTTGCAGATCCTCAGAGCATTCTGTAAATGTGAAATTTTGGGAACAGTCAGAGCACTCTGCATACTCTGCACACTCTGCACACTTGGCACACTCTGCACATTCGGCATTTCTCTTTTTCTTTATTCTCAGAAGCAACAAAATAGATCCTAATGGATCCGAATAGATCCCAATTGTCTATGCCTCGCGTCTGATTGTCTCGTTTTTGATCGTCCGTGGCTCGTTTATTAATGTCGTCGACCCAAATTGCGAAAGTTGTCCAAGGTGCCATCCATTTCTGGCAGACAATAGCTGAGCGGACCTAACATTACACTTACCTAAGGCATCCTAAGGCGTCATCTGATGCGTGACCTTAATATTGGACCAAACATGACTTGGATGACTTGGCGTTGTGTTGGCCTTGAGGTGAATATGAAGAGATATCCATTCCTCAAGGACAAGTGGGTGCCATTATCGGCAAAGGTGGTGAGACTCTTCGGCAGATCAAGGCTGAAAGTGGAGCAGTCATAGTGTTGAGCCAAGAGACGAAAGGCCAAGGCTTCAGCACGGTCCGTTTTGCTGGGAATTTCGCAGAAGTGGCAAAAGCCAAAGAGTTGGTTCATATGAGACTTGCTGAGCGCGAACAGGGCCAACAGGGCCAACAGGGCCATGGCCAGTGCCAGGGTGGCGGCCATGGCCAAAGCTGGTCCGGAAACTGCGGAGGTTCTGGTTGGTATGGCGATGTGAACCCACCTCCACCACCCAGTTCCAAAGGAAATTGGGGAAATGGTAAAGGCTGCGGTGACAATTGGAATGGCTGTGGCAGCTGTGGCAGTTGTGGCAGTTGCGGTGCCTGCTCGGGTTCGCTTGGCGGTTGTGGAGACAATGGGTGTCATGGGTGCGGTCCAGGGACACCTATTAGTGGCGACTATGAGCCAAGTCCAGGTTGCGGTTGCCCTGGTTGCAGTGGCTGCACTGGCTGCAGTGCACAGCTAGGACTTCAACCGCAACCTGTGCAGCAACCTGTGCCCATGCAACAAATGCAACAGATGCAACAGATGCCTATGCAAACGGGGATGCAGGGGATGCAGGGGATGCAACCTATGCAGCCGATGCAACCAATGGCGCAGCAATTTTCGCAACCTATGCAGCAGCCAATGCAACAGCCCCTGCTGCAGCCAATGCAACAGCCGATGCAGCAACCAATGCAACTGCAACAGCCCCAGTTCCAGCAACCTATGCAGTTTCAACCACAGCCGTTCCAACAGCAGCCTCTGCAGCAATCACTTTCGCTTCAAATGCAGCAACCTGCCATGCAGCCCATGCAGCCCATGCAGCCCATGCAGCCGGCGATGCAGCCGGCAATGCAACCGATGCAACCGGCGATGCAACCGGCGATGCAACCCATGCAGGCTCTCCCCACGGGAGCCATGGGCTATCCACCGGGTCCGGGTCTTCCTCCACAAGCTGTGCAAACTCAAGCAGCTCCTCAAGGTCTGCCAGCTCTGCCAGCCCCTTGGTGAGCAGATCGTGTGAGGCGATCGCTGAGTGAAGGCTGTTCCGGGCGAGGAAAATCAGGCCGTCATCGCCCTTTTCGTATCTTCTTCTGTATGTTTTCCTTGCTTGGTTTCAGTTTCAGTTTCAAAGCTTGTTCTTTCGAACAATGTGGAGAGAGAGAGAGAGAGAACAGACAAAAGCAGCTCTTGAAATGCAAGGGTTTGAGGCGTTCGAGGTGTTTGAGGTTTCTTGTTTTCTTCCTGTTATTTTCCAACAGCATCCTGGATCGGCTCCAAATTTGACGACCGAAGGGTCCACTGATTTCGCTGTAGATGGCTCTAGCCATTGTAGTTGAACTATGTTGAACTATGTTGAACTATGTTGAACTATGTTGAACTGTAGTTATATAGACTGTAGTTAGACTGTAGTCGAATCTAGTTAGACTGTGTTATTTCTACACTGTAGTGCTCTGTAGTTACCACATGTTACTACACTGTAGTTGATCATTGTCGAATCATACTCTGTGAACAAAAGAACATGAAAGAACACACTGACGCATGTGATGCATGTGACGCACACCAGGGCACATCCACAAGCAAGCCGCTTATCAGAGCATTTGTCGAGCGTTGGTCGTAAATGTAAATGGGAGTTGGTGTTTGACAGCGAGTCGCACCGGCGAAGTGACAATCCAAAACGGAAAAGCGCTCTTAAGCGAGCGCTCTGACACGATCCGCTCTGAAACCGCTCTGAAACTAGAAATTTCATCCTGTCGGAGCGGTAAATCGTCACTGCTCGAATATGCTTGATAGATTTTGATAGATGTTTGCAATATATATATAGTTATAATATATACAGTTATATATAAATAAATATATATATATATACTATACAGACTATACAGACTATATATCTTGATCTTGACATCCTGCGCTGTTGCCGTCACAAAGTGGCCGTAAGCACCCGTGTAAGCCGTGAGCCATGGGGATGGCTCTTTGGGCGCTACTGCTATGGCAGTGGCACACCGTCAAAGCTCTCAGCCTGAAAATTGAGCAAAGTTGCAGTGAACAAATTGAAAAAATATAGCAAAGTTGCAGTGAGCAAAGTTCGTGTTCAGTTGAGCAATTCAAATCAAAATTTTCCATGTCCTTTGCTCCCTGAGAAAGTCAGGTGGTGTCACAGCCAGTGGAGGTGCAACGGATTTCGGGATTGCGGAAAGCTTGTGCACTGTGCAAAGATTTTCTAATTTGTACATTAGATATGTTTTAAAAGTTTTAACCAAACTTGTTCAAATACTGATTTGGCGTCATTGAGTCACTTTCATTTTTGACCAAGCAGCTTTGACTCAAGGCTCGTCATGCTAAACATCTTGAGCCTTAACAGCGAAGAGTACAGCTCTAACGAACCGCAGGTGCAGTTGGAACAGATCAAGAAGGATGTGTTTTGCTTAGTTTTGCTTGGCCGCCTTTGACATAAAGTGTGAATGCACAGATCAGTGACTGCTTGATCCCACGCGTACACATTCTACACATTCTACACATTCTACACATTCTACACATTCTACACACAAACCTGATCCTGTCCAGGTTGCCCAAAAAATGCTTTCTCAAGATGCCCTTAAGAAGGAATTCTCAGCCATGTTGGAGACTGAGAAGGAAAAGATGAAGGAACAAATCATGGCCAAGGTGGATGAAAAGATCACTGCAAGAGCGAAAGAAGAAGAGAAGTCAAGGGATGCTTTGAGCAAGCAAGTCCAGGAGCCGTCAGATGAACTGCATCAGAATGGCTTAACAAGCTCTTACACTCAAGTGTAAGTAGCAGATGGAAGGCGCTTTTTCGATTTCATCCGAAGAGACACTCATGACTCATAACCGATTAGTGATAAGTTTGATAAATCTTGGCTTGCAGGAGTTGGAAAGTACACTTGCAAAGCAAAAAAAGGAACATGAGGCAGCAGTGACTGCGCTCAAAAGCAGCCTGGCAGAACAAACCGCAGAAATTGCAAAAGCTCTTGATTTGTACCAACGATCTTTGTCACAGCATAGGGACGAAGCAGCAAACAACCTAGAGCTACATAAAAAGGAGTTAGCCGAACACAAAGAAACATCAAGCAAAGGATTGGAGGCTCAGACGAAAGCGTTGGAAAGTCACAAGGCAGAGACAGCCAAGAGCTTTGAGTCCCAACAGCAGGTTCTGGAAAAAGAGAAGAAGGCAACAGCCGAGCAGATTGAGTCGCACAAGAAGGAAGCAAGTGCTGCGCTTGCCAGTGCCAAGGAGACATTGCAGAAATCCTTGGAGGAGCAAAAGATAGAAACTTCGAAGACTTTTGAATCCCACCAGCAGGCACTGTCCAAGCACAAAGAGGAGTCTTCAGCACAACTAGAGGCTCATAAGAAGGAGTTTTCTGAGCACAAGGAGACGACAAGTAAGAGTTTGGAGGCTCAGACGAAAGCGTTGGAAAGTCACAAGGCAGAGACAGCCAAGAGCTTTGAGTCCCAACAGCAGGTTCTGGAAAAAGAGAAGAAGGCAACAGCCGAGCAGATTGAGTCGCACAAGAAGGAAGCAAGTGCTGCGCTTGCCAGTGCC
>CAMXCT020006479.1:360608-421387 GCA_947184155.2 Cladocopium goreaui
ACCTCAAGAGGCTGCTCGCAGCCATTTGTCAAATGTGAAGCAAGGCAGCAGGACATGCTTTCACTTTCTTTTGGTTACTCTGGTACGGTTCAATTGTGCACGTAATTCAGGGGTTGAATGCTTAAGCCGTCTATACGGTTGTGACTTGACAGCGGAGGGCCTTTGAGCCTTATCACGAATTTTGCATGACTTGTGGATGCATCATTTTACTAACTAGTCCCCCATGGGTCCCTTATTTCATATGTTTTCCTCTCTTCAGGTAGGTTGGGTCCTTCGCGTGCTTAGGTAGGCGTAGGTTTTGCTGTGGTAGGTTGGTTCAGGCGCTTCCGTCCCCCCCCTCCACTGGTCTTGTTCCGTGTCCGTCTGCCTCCGCTTTTCTTTTCCCTTGCCCTTTCAGGGTTTGCCTTTGGGTCAGGTTTTCTTGCGTTGGTGTTTTCTCCTTCCCTCTTCTTTTGCGTTCCGCTCTTCACGTCCTGGTTAAGTAATTTTCATCTTATTTTCATCTTCACCTCATCTTCAATTCCTTTCATTTTCATTTTCATCTCACTGTCCGGACCTTAGTTTCCGACCCTCCCGCAGGAGGGCGCGTGTGTTTGTGAAACATCTTGTGCCACTTCTGTTTGAGTACTTGATCTATTTCACTTGTTAAGCAGGGGGTAGCGGCAGATCACTTGGGACCGCTACCAACGAAGACACCCATTTGATCTGGTGATACAGATTGGGACGCCAATCTGCGTACTTCCCATGTCCCATTTCTCGTCAATGGCAACTGGCTAAGCCAAGAACCGGCATGTCGACCAATTGGCTTCTGTTTTTCAGTTTCGCTGCGCTGTTGTCGCAATCTGTCAACTTATTGCTTCTAGCCTGAGCTATGGAAACGATTTCTTTTTGACTCTTTCTCGAGTCTGTTCACCAACCCGCTCCTGTCAGGTTAAACTGGATTGTTTTTGCACGTAAGATGCACTCCACACCAAAATTCGCAATGATTGTTCTGAGCAAGTGTGTGTGCGTGTGTGTAAAAGCGTCTGTGCGTAAAGGCATCTGTGTATGTAAAGGCGTCTGTGTGTATAAACATTTCTGCGTCTGTGTGTAAAAGCGCCTGTGTGTAAAAGTGTCTTGGTTACATCTTCACATCTTGCATTTTCTCCATCTTTTCTTTCCTTCCCTCGCTCTCTTCCTACCA
Organism: Cladocopium goreaui; assembly: GCA_947184155.2. Taxonomy (NCBI): domain Eukaryota; class Dinophyceae; order Suessiales; family Symbiodiniaceae; genus Cladocopium; species Cladocopium goreaui. Next base: position 361,792 of record CAMXCT020006479.1, read on the forward strand.
CCCTGTCTCCTTCATACAGCCTCGCCCATTCAATTTTCATCTTCTCAGTACAAATGTTTCAATGCCTCTCTTCAGCTTTTATCTTCACATTTTGATATCTTGCGTCTTTCATCTTTCTGATAATCTGCTGCTACATTTCCCATCGCTATATCCCGCTATCATTGTCTTTTCTTCTACTTACGCCACATACTTCTTACATACTTATTAGATCGTGTTTTTACTTACACAGGGGTAATTTGCTCGCTACGCTCTAGGGCCATCCGTCGTCTAGTTTCTCAAAACCTGTTGTTGGGGGTGCTGGTGTGGCAGTCTTGGTCATTTGTTCTTGCTCTTTCTGGTGGGCGCGAGATGTCGCCGTGCGTGTTTGCTTGTTGTTTGAAGCTCTAGCAAGGTTATTTCAAATTTAAGAGGAAGCCATGGTACGACATGCGTTTTGGATTCAACAGGGATGTTGATACTGTTGCGACCTGATGGCTTGGTGCTAGCAGCGTTTCCGTTAGGCGGTTGTAGCCGTTGCCGCCAAGATGGACGATGAACGCTTGGCAACGTTGAAGGCAGGAATGCATTGCTGATCATTTCCGGCTGGGTGTCATAGGAGGCAGCCCGCAAAAGCCTTCAAAATTAGTAACATTCAGTGTGAAATCGTCAGGTATGCCTGTCACAGTTCTTGTTGGCCGGTGTTTGTGTAGCTATGTCAGCTATGTTGTCACGGCTCAAGAAACAAGGTCGAAAAAAGTATGATGGGGATCAATCCGGTCGATCTATAAATTAAGTGGTGGCAACAAAGGACATGTCTTTGCAAGCGCTCGTAAGCAGTTGTGCTTGAGCATTTTGATGGGACGCCACATTCCGCTTTTGAAAAGGGTTCACGTTTCACTTCACGTGCGGCGGCCTCATGCGTCCATGCCATGCGATCCACGGCCACAGTTGAATGCTCCAGGATAGCCCATGGCAGTCCATAATTGATCCATTGCTGCAGCTCTTGCACCAAGGGTACCATCGCATACAGCATCGAAGGTGCCCACCAAAAAAGGTTGCCAAAAAGGACCTACCGAGCGCAGCGGCAATGCCACAGCTTTGTTCAAATTCAATCGCACCTCCTGCTTCCTCGATCAGGTGGAAACAGGGAAGCCACCCGAAGCGGGACGTAGGAAACTCACAGCTCCAAGTCTACTTTGAACAGTTTGGACATAAGCACGTTCCCAGTCCATGTGCTTCTAGAGCCCAACACTCTTAGTCTTCGCACCACGGACACTGACTAAAGTCCGATCAGCTGGGGTTCATTGAGCTTCCCGGGGACCGTACGGCTGCGCGACCCTCTGGTACAGCTTCATGAAGCTTGCCCTTTGGCCAATCTTCCATCTGGTTTTGTTGCTGCATCATTCACGTTAAGAGGAAATTCCAGCGCGGCCATTGCAAATTTCCATCTTCACAGCAACTCTGCTGCTTCAACCCAGAGTGCGACATGCCCACAGAAGTGTTGACCTGGGCGCAAGTTAATGACGCAGCACGCTGGCCATTGCAGGTCAGTGACTAGCACTGGTTGAAGATGGGCATTGCTTCAATACATGGCTCAAAGCTGCTGTCAAATGGGCAAAAACTTTGTTTGAAGTGGTAGGAAATCGGCAGGTCCACCCATGTGGTGCAGACGGCAGAGCTAAATGCTGGAAAACAAAACTTTCTGTGAGGAGCTGGCAAACATCTAATCAAAGCAGCCCTGGCCATTGCTTTGCGCAAACGTGCATCTTCCTGTTTCATATTTTTGGTTGATCTAATGCGGACATTGGCGCCAAGCACCTTGATTTCTTCATTGGCCCAGTCTGATCGTAGGCTCTGGAGATCAAGCTGGTTTTTGGCTGGTCCAGTGCATGCCTGCGCCTTGGAGCAATCAGCGCAGATTCCCCATCGGGCTCCACCGTTCCCAAGCAGCGGCACGTGCAAGTCCGTGCTCAAGCTGTTGGCCAATCCAGCTGCCGCCCATGTAACATTTACGCAACATCTGCTAGGTAGATTGAGGAGCATGTCCTTGTTGCTGCTGCATATACAGATTCACTGCATTGACGCCAGCAGCTGTGCAGGTGGATAGAGCTAAAGGACTAAGTGTACATCCCTGACGGACTACGCTGGAGTGAGCCTCTTCGGGGTGGACATGTCCATTATATTCAGTCAATGAATCTGCGGTTGTTCCAAACAATGGAAACTTACAGCGCGAGTTTGCGGGGCCAACCTATTTCCCTCAAGCAATCAACATAGGTGGCAACACTCATACGATCATAGCATTTTTATGGATAGACGGTCCTGTCGCCGTGTGATTGCTTGTTCAGCTCCACCGTGAGCAAGAATACTTGAAATCTCTGTTGGCACGCTAGCTGCAAACTGTTTCATTGCAGGGGTTTGGGTCCACACAGTTGCCCAGCTGCGCCACAAGAAGAAAAGCACCATAGTCGGTCTTGTGGCCTCTGCATTGATGATGCCTTGGGCAACTTGTTGCTCTTTTGCAAAGTTGGGTTGTGGCAGCATGGTGCCACCTTGACAAAACGGAATTAGCCAGTAAAACAGCTCCAGGCGGTGCGAAACAAAAGTTCTTTTGCATGCGGACTGCTTGCACCCTGTCTTCAGCAGTGACATTGCTGCGCCGCACACGGTGAGCTGTCTGCTTTCCGTGCTGCGAACTCACGAGGAACTTGTGGGATGTGCTACCATGTTTTTTTCGCTGCGTCCAACAAGATTGACACTTAGCATGTTGGGCGCTGGTATGAGATCTGGTTCCACATCATGGCAAACTCGGGTGCTGGAGTTCATGTCGCTACCAGCCCAGAGGGTCGTGGCACTCCTCGACCATCACTTCTGACCTTTCTCGGCAAGACAGCATTTGGCTCGATGTGACGGTGCTTGCCGAAGAGGACCGCGTGAAGAAGGTGATGCAGGCCTACTTCAAAGGAGGCAGGTGGCTTCAGAGCCGGGCCTGCCAATTTCGCTGGCGCCCACCAGGCGATTACATGGCCACTTTTGCCATCCAAAAGGTTGAGAATGGAGGAAAGGAAGGAAGCCGAGAGAAGACATGAAAGGACTTCTGCAAAGGTCATGGTCGCGCAGGTGGCGCTCGGGCTGCCCATGCAATTCACAGGATCTGGTGAAGGTGAAGACAACTTGCCGAGCCCGTTGAGCAGGTCGTGTTCAACCAGCTGGAAGAGGAGGCCCTGGATCGGAGACACTTTGGCCAGGCAGTCACCTGCCGAGATTTGAACCTACTGAGAGAAGGGAAGCTGGCACGCGTCTTTGCAGACTCATTGACGGACCTCGACGAAGGAGGGCTGGTCCACGGCCACTTTAGAAATGAAATTTGAAGATGAACATGGCCGTCGGATCGACAAGGAGGAATATAATTTTGGAGCCGGTCCCCAACGTGGTCAAAAGGGGTGGAAAACTTTGGAAGGGGTAAAATAACCCAAGCAAGGGAGAAAAAGTAGAAGAGAAAAGTCACTGGGAACACCGCTCCTAACACATTTTCTTTGCGAGCCAAAAGTGCTGGACCTTTACGGCCCTTCATTACAGCCACGCTCTTGACCTTGCCGGTAGACTAGTCCAGACTTTTTTGCAAGTGTGGCATGAAAAACTTGCCGTTGTGTAGCATGTTGTTGTGCGCTCTGACTAGCCTGTATGGCTATCAGCGACAAGGGTCCAAACGCAGACCTGGACAAGTACATGTTGCTCCTGTGAAAGGGCTGAAGGACGAGGTTTTTAGCTTCTTGGCAGGTGAAACTTCGGTTAATTTTATTGTAAAGACATGGTGATAAGGAATTCAAAAGAGAAAAGGGTCAGCTACAGTGGAGAAGAAATTTCCCGCTCTGCCCTTCACAGCACAACAGATTGTTGAGAAGAGTATTCGTTCGGTAGGCCATGGTTGTATCTCGGTGGTTAGTTTTCTGAAGGGGTGGGCGAAGTTTTTGACGTTTTTTGCCTTTGCGGGAAAGGGTTGGCAAGAAGCGGTCCACCTCTACGAGGGCCTGGGAGTAGCGCGCAATTGACTTGGACCTTTTGAACTGATGGTGCGGCTAACGGATTAAATTCAATGCAGAAGATGGAGCAACCTTACTTTGTTGTTGCAAGTTGTATACAACAGTTCTCCAAGGGGGCGGATTTTCGTTGGCTTGACGCAAGGTTTTTTCAGTCCGGGCTTGGAGCGGATTCTTCGCTTGACAGTAGCTCTTCAGCCGTGCACTTACGTTTCCTATGCGGTGACCCCGTGGCAGATCACTTGATGGCTTAGGCCACAGGCCTGCCAGCCCAGTCCGTAGGACTTGGCAGATGATCTTGAGTCAAGTTTCGAAGCACGAAGCGCAGCTAGGAAGGCTGTACAGTTTCGGCGTTGCATCTGCGGCACTGTGCCCTTGCCCGGTTTTTGCAAATTTGGTAATGTTCCAGGTGACTGTCGACCGCTTAGGCACCCGACAGTATTACCGCACCTTCACACCCTATGCAGGCCGAGGTGCACATCCAAAAAGGAGGTGACATAAAGGTGATCAGGCAGCTGGAAATCCGGGACTTATCGCCTGGTTGCTTACTTCTGATATGTATCCTGATGAGCTTGGGAAATGCCTTACGGGACTTCTTGGGGTGCTGAAATTTGGTGCGGCTACCGAGTCTGGCATTCCCGTTGGGGAATCATGAACTTCACACCCGCATACATGGAGATGTTCAGCTTCATCCTCATGGTTCCGCGTGGATGCCTTTGGTGAGGAGCCCAAGATGTCACAAGCTGGCATGAGTTACGCGCTTCCTGTCCGGGCTTGGAAGTTTGGAAGTTGAGGTGGGCCTGCAAGCAGAGGCGGCCGACGACGAGGCTGGATGGGGTCGACGGGCTGCTGGTTGCTTCACCCGAGCGCGGCTCTTTCAAATTGCCTTGGCAGCGAATCTATCCTTTGCGGCAACAAGGTGGCTCTTGATCGTTTCAAGTCAGGCGTGCTCGCCCAAGCTTTTGCCACGGGAACTGCCAATGCTTCTATGGCACCGATGCTTCACTCGCTTGACTGAGGATTGGTTCATTCAAAGAGGTGGCAATCAGGGATGATCTCTGCACACGGTATGGAGGAGCAAAGCTTGGCTCCAAATTCGTGCCCCGCTGGAAACAAGCTCTCCTAGTCGTGGTAAGTGGCGTAGCCTTCCGGTAGCGCGCCTCTAGGTCCAGCACTGCTTATAACCAAAGCGCAAATCCCTGGCAGTCGCGCCGATGGTTGGGATGAGCGTTTCATGTGCTCTGATCGTTGGGCTTTTAGACTCAAATCTGGGCCCGCCCCTGGCCTTGCCACTTGCAAGGAGGGTCTTCAACAGGCCTTTATAGCAAAAACGAGCGGTAGAGCTGTCTCTGCGTTTTCCACTGCAAGTTGAACGGAACGCTAGAGCGCTCTCCGAAAGACATGTCAGACCAATGGCAATGTGAAGATGTTGTTTCATAGCTTGTCGACAAGGGACAAGCAAGTTTACAAGACTTTCAGGTCCAGCACAGCTCAAAAAAAGGCAATTGAATTTGCAATGCCCGCTGGGTTGTCGAGTAGCACGCGTAGTGTCTCTCTCTCTCTCTCTCTGCCTGTTTCCTGCTTTCTCTGTTTCTCTTTGTCAGTTTCTCTCCGTCTGATTCTCTCCGTCTGTTTCTTTGCTCCTCTCTCTGTTCGTCTCTGTCTCTGTCTCTGTCCTTCCGTCCGTCGGTCGTTCAGTCTGTCTGCAACACTTTATAGGCACTTTTCCTCCGCTCTACATGCATGAGACTTCTGCCAAATACTTGGCTCAAGTCTCAAGATCTGGCTCAAGATGCCTGATGTAAAAGAGGAACTTTGAGTCTTACTTAGGTTAGGCTTGGAGTGAAGCTGTTAGTATTTTGGTACTGTGGGAATTTCGCGTGGTAGCCGGAGTTCTCGATCTAGGGGGCATTCGCACTTTGACCTCAAGACCTTGAGATGACAACAGAAGGGAGCTTTGACTTTGCTGGTAAACTCAAGTTGCCACTTCCTGACAAGCATGGTGGAAACCCAAGCATGTGTGGAGATTGGAGCTGGAACTTTAAGACGTACATCAGCATGTTTGACAACACAGTGAAGGCTTGCTTCAACTTCAGCTTCTGTAGCTTCGGCACTTGTGCGGGCTGTAGTGTTAAGCCAATGCTTCCGATTTTGGGTCATGTCATGAGGCGAACACTGCCTGTCATGATCCTTACATGACTGAACAGTTGGTATCCTCGATGATGGATGTTGATACTTGGATCTTGTTTGATTCAGGAGCTGCAGCCAGTTGCCCTAGGGACTTTGCACCTGACTGGCCACTGCTTCCACTTTCGGGGAAGCCGCCACCACTCAAATCGATTTCTGGTCAACGCCTGAATGTTTAGAGTCGAAAACTTGTTGAGTTTGAACTTGCTGGTATTTTCACGTTGGTTGCACTTCTATGTGTGCTATGTTCTGTACAGTGTTCTTTCTGTGTCACGACTTTTGTTGCAGGCTACAAGGTTGAACTTGGACGGGAAAGTTGTTCTATGACTTCACCTTTTGGGCAAAGAATGAAAGTAACTGGACATGGCTCACTTTGTTCATTTGTCCACTTGTGAAACCTTTCAACCCCGAAGCTTTGGCGGATGTTTGCGAACACTTGTTTTCTTACTATTCTCAGGGTGGTAAGGATAATTTTGTTGTTGCACCACTTCCGGGTTCATTCAAAGTTCCACTTATTTATCACCATGATAAGTGGGAACTTGAAGGGAACACTTTGGTGAGGTACCACAAACGACCTCGAAAAACTTTATTTTCCCCACATGGTACACGAGATCGACCTGTTGAATTGGATGAACTTGCCAATATGAGGGAGACTTTTCTTGAGTATGAACATGGCACCAAGGTACACATTGTTGATAACTGGCGTACTTCTGAAGATGCATGTTGAAGAACGGACAAGTACTTCAAATGAAAGACTGTTTTCAAGCTTTCTTCCAAGCCCACCGGTTCAAGGCTTGAAGGAAAACAATCAACACTTCCGGTGGTTGAGCCTAAGAAGAAAGATACCTTCATCTCCAGACAGACCATCACTTTCCCAGCGCCTGTAGTCAAGACTTTGCAGCCGCAGCACTTTGCAACTGAAGATGTTCAGAGGAACTTCGGAGCTTCCGACGCATGTCGGTGGAGTTTGATGGTGACAAGGATGATGAAAAATCAGCACTTGGAGCTCAAAAGAAAGCAGTTGTTCAACAACTTCAACTTATGGATCCAACCACTGGCCAGCCTTATGTTCATGACATGTGGATCGAACTTCCTACTTTTTGGATTCGAATGCACTATGTTCAAAGGGATAGGCAATTTAGTCCAAAAGACCAAGAACTTGCGGGGCTGGGTGATGACCGTTTTACCATGATTGTGGGTTCAGAAACCCAAGAAGTTTTGGTCGACACCAGCGACACTTGCAGATTTTCTGGTGACTTTCTACTTCGTCCATTTGTTGGGGCAACTTTCTTTTCAAAAGATTTGGAAGTTCAGGAAATTCAACTTGAAGGCCAGTTTGACTTTGCTGCTCGGAAGTTGAAAGGACTTCCAGTACCTACGGGTCCCACCGAAAATGAAATACTTGAGCACAATTTGACTCACTTACCATTTCGTTCATGGTGTCCAGTTTGTGTCCAGTCGAAATTAAAAACAAAGCCACAGCAAACCAACTTCCACCAGACAGCCACTTATCCAAATGGACTTTTCATGAAGGACAAAGATAGTAGTGAAGTTACTTTGGTGAATGCGCTGGATGTTTTGTCTGGACTTGGACTTCCTCTGTAGTTATCCCAGCGAAAGGCAGATCAGCTTATTCACCTTCTGAACTTCGACGTTTCGTTCTGGAGACTGGCCGGACTTTTGGAATACTTCAGTGTGATCCTGAACCGTCACTCGTGGCTTTGGCTGAAGCTGCCACAAGTGACGTTGGTGGACTTTCTATGAGAAAATCCCCCTGTAGGATGGAAACAGGCCCAAGGTGCTGTAGGAAATTTGCAGGCCACTTTGTATGCTCAAGTACGAACTTTGAAGCTTAACTTGGAGCAAAGGTACCAGATCACTTTGTCTGTGACTTCACCTTTGTACCCATGGGTCGTGAGACATGCACAATGGCTCATGAATAGATACTTGCAGACATCCGACGGCTTTACTCCCTACGAAAAACCTTGGGGAAAGAAGTGCTTCGGTTCACTTTGCAACTTTGGTGAAACGGTTCAGTTCAGAAAACTCGGAATGCCCAAAGCAGAGCCTTCTTTTACTTTTGGCATTTGGCTGGGACGATGTGCTGAATCAGATGTGCACTTTGTTGCTGATGCTTTAGGTGTTTTCAAGACAAGGTCTGTTAGGAGACTTGTGCCCTCAAAACAAATGAGTCAGTCACTTCTACTTTCAGTTCAAGCTACCCCATGGGATCCTACTGGGTCCAAGCGTGTTGAGACTGACCACTTCATACTACCGGCGGACCCTGCGCTTCCTTCCCAGGGGGCGCCTTCAACCACTGAGGCAGAATCAACTTTGACTCAGGACCAAACGACTCCTACTAAGGATCAACGCACCCAGGAAACTTTGGAGACCACTTAGGAATCGACTTCAAGACATTCTGGTGTTCAGGAGACAACTCGACACTACCGAGGATGACTTGCCGCTTCCACATAGGCAGCGTTTGAATGAGGAAGTTGAACTTGAGTCGAAACGTACTTTGGAACCAGAAGATGTGAGTTCTTCCAAAGTTCAAAGAATTTCAGCAATTGTCACACCAGACTTTGCTGATGTCAAAGGACCGGTTTACGATGCTAAATCCTTTCGGCGGTTACTGTATCACAGAGCCCACTTGAAGTTCCTGTTGCAGTTAATGCGGATGAGAATGAACTTATTTTGATGAAAACTTTTGAAAATCCTCAACTCTGGTATGACACCGAATTTCTGAGGCAACTTGAAATTGAAGTCTATGGAAGAGTCGTCGAAGTTTTTGAAGAGGTTCAAACTTCGTCGCTTACCGATGCTCAACTTGACACAGTCATTTCTGCACGTTGGGTTATGGTAAGGACTCATGATGGTACTGTTGGGTGTAGACGTGTAGTCAGTGGTTACGATCAGGTCAAAGAAACCGATGATACTTTTGCCAGTACTCCTTCCTTGAAGACTTTGAAACTTCTGTTGACTTTGTCCGTAGCTTTTGGGTGGAGAATATCCACTTTTGACATTTCCACTGCCTTCTTGCATGCACTGATCACTACAGAAGGCATTTTTGTCATTCCACCACTTGAGTTTGCACCTTGGCTTTGGCAGGACCACTTTGCATCAGTCATGAAGACCAACAACTTCAAACGAATGAAGTGTGATCCAAACTTAACTGTTCTCAATTCATTTTCTTGTGTTCTTTGCTATGTCGATGATTTGATGGTCTTTGGGAGTGATTCTGATGTTTTTCAGCTTGCCCAAGTTTTTCAGCTTGCCCAAGATTTGGGAATGGACTTGTTGGTGAAAACCACTGGTGAGCTTTCTGAAGGTAAGGCAGTCACTTTCCTTGGTAGGCAGATCAAACGAAACGCAGACAGCATTGAACTTTTCATGCGTACTTCATATGTGGACTTGATGTTGGACGAGTTGAACATGCGCAGTTGCAAACCAACTTGGACTCCTGGAGGGACTTCAAAGCCACAGGAAACACAAGGTCTACAGGAGACTGGTAGGTCAACTTTTGTGGATGTGCAATGTACGTAATGACATCATGTTCTCTGTGAAAGAATTGTCAAGAGGACTTTCAGCACCTACTGAAGATCACTTGTCAAGGTTGAAGCATTTACTCAGGTACTTACACGGAACAAAACACGTCGCGCAAACACTTCGACCAACTTTGAAACTTCATCCTCATCATCATTCACTTGACATCAGCATGTACGTCGACAGTGATTGGACTGGTTGCACGCACACACGCACACACACACGACGTTCTATTTCTGGCGTTGCTGTGTTTGTACTTGGTGCAAACGTACTTTCGCACTCATGCACGCAAGCGACTGTTGCGTTTAGTTCTGGCGAGGCGGAACTTTATGCCATCGGGTCGGGGACTTCCGATGCCTTATTTTTGAGAGCACTTGTGTTGGAGACTTGTTTGTTTGCTTGTTACCTCTGGATTGGTGAGGCTTAGGAAAGTTCTGGGTACCTTGAATCCTGCTGATGTACTTACCAAAGACGTAGGTAAGGGTGTACTTTCCAGACACCTCTCTACCTTAGGACTGATACCAGCTTAGTTTGCAGTAGCGTACTTTGCATTTTTTTTGGTACAGGTTTTGTCCAAGTCTATGAAAACCGTAACTTTAAGAGTGAAAAACCTTCATTTTGGCCGGCTCTCAACTTGTCCAAACTTTTGGTCACTTTTGCCACATGTGCACGCCTGAAATAGGCAACTTCGAAGCGATCATGACTTTTTCGCTGCGTTGAGATGGCATTATGACCTGGTTGCTGCATTCTCGATTTCTACGGGCCGGCACCATCTTTGTGGAAATCTGATAAAACACTGCATTACTTTCTACACACCAGACCCACTAATGTGGAAACTTGGTGAACTCGCACTACTTTATTCTCCGAACAGCTGGAAAGATTTGACTTCACAGCAGTATGGGAAATACTTTGATCAAGGGAATCTGGAACGGCTTTGTCGGTTCTCGCGATCCTTACTTTGTGGCATCATCTTTGCCAGAGAACCCCGTCGGGCAAAGGTACGGTGGGACAAGGTTTCCAACCAAACTTTGGATCGGTACTTTTGGTTACTAAATTTGCCACAGCTTGTGAAACTGGGATGCGGTACTGCGTTGGACCGCTGAGATGATTGTAGAGTCGTAAAGTTTCTCATCGTGTGGTATGATGCAATTTGCTGTATTCAAGCTGGAATTCCAGGCATTTTCGACATCCTTTGGAATGCCGAGAAGATTTTGTACGCGATAGTGGATTCGCATTGGAATTTGATGCTGTTTTCAATCCCCTATGGTCTCGCGTGATGCGTCTATCCGAAGATGAGCTCAAACCTGGAATTGGTCGAAGCATCGATTTTCTGCATTTGGAACAGCTGCATGGTTTACAGTCATGCTCTCCATCTCCTGAAATTTCTGAGTTGGATGCTGAATTTGTTAGAAATTGCTTTGGAACTCATGTGTGGTGATCTGGAAAAGTTTAGGACTGCATTGCATGTTTATGAGATGTTTGAAGTCTCTCGGAAACATGTCAAGTGGCGTGAAGATGTTTGAAGTGTTTTTGGCAGTCACGAAATGCTGTCATGATTGACTGAAAGTTGTTGCGGCGCCTGTCATCGGCAGTGTACAGTTTGATGTTCACAGATGGGTCATTTGGTGTTCCGCCAAATATTTGGGTTTTTCCTCTCGATGATAACCGCAATTGATTATGACGCTTGCATTTTGCATGCACAGAATGCTTTAAAGCATTTTGAAGGATCATTGATCATGTGTTGAAAAGATCGCCTGCTGAGGGGGAAAAACACAAACCTTGTTTGGTTTTCTCCGTTTCTTTTTTGGGTTAAAATGACCTACGTAGCTGAACTAAACAAACCAGGGTCTATAAGCCAACAGAGCTATGAACCTGAAAGAAGTCGGTTTGGACCTCACGTTTTTGATGACGTTTGTCCAGGGAACAGTGTTTCAAGGCTGACATTTGGAAGGTACTTTTAATCATCTTCACTTTGTGTCGCAGCGCGCCAAGCACTTTGCATGAATGCGCGAAACCTTTGTTCACGTGATTTGTGACTTCGTTTAGCTTTCTCATGCAGTGCCTAATTCATGTGGACTTCAAGTGAACTTTAGTCCAAAGGGGCGTGCGAAACTTTACAGGCACTTTACCTCCGCTCTACATGCATGAGACTTCTGCCAAATACCTGGCTCATGGCTCAAGATCTGGCTCAAAATGCCCGGTGTAAAAGAGGAACTTTGAGTCTTACTTGGGTTGGGCTTGGAGTTAGGTTGTTAGTACTTTGGTGCTGTGGGAATTTCGCGCTGTCTGTCTGCTGTCTGTCTGCTGTCTGTCTGCTGTCTGCCTGTCTGTGCCTGTCTCTGTGCCTGTCTCTGTGCCTGTCTCTATGCCGGTCTCTGTGCCTGTCGTCTGTGCCTGTCGTCTGTGCCTGTCGTCTGTGCCTGTCGTCTGTGCCTGTCGTCTGTGCCTGTCTGTGCCTGCCTGCGCCTGCCTGTGCCTGTCTGTGCCTGCCTGGGCCTGCCTGGGCCTGTCTGTGCCTGTCTGTGCCTGCCTGTGCCTGCCTGTGCCTGCCTGTCTGCCTCTCTCTCTCTCTCTCTCGCTCTCTCGCTCTCTCGCTCTCTCGCGCTCGTGAGCGTGTGGAGCAAAATTAAGAGCGAAAAAAAACCAATATGATGGTTACATGTTTCGAAACGTGTTTTGATCATGTTCTGTTTGCTCGGCAGGAAATGGCCGCGGCAGAGGAGCGGCACAATGCCACAGTCCAGAGCTGTCGCCAGGAGGCGAGCGCAGGCCTCATCACCGCCATGGAGGCCTTGGAAGCCCACCGCACGGAGGTTACCGACAAACTGAAGGAGCCTCAGCCAGTGACACGCTAGGAAGCACGCGTGCAAGATTGGGAAAATTATAGTATTCTAACACATTGAAATTTTGCTTGCGCGGTATGATTTTCGGATTGGATTCGTTCGCTTGTGTTTGTTGGTGGTTTGAGAAGTCTGTGAAACTTCTGTGGGAATTCTTGACGAGCGAGATTAACAAACCAACCAGAAATCTTATCCATTTGTACAAACGCCCCGCCACCGTAACAATTGTTCATCGTGGTTTTGGAAAAATTGCAACTGGGTAGCACACAGATAGCCAGTTGTATTCGTCTAAAAACACCAGCGTTGCAGGGCGGTGCTGATTCGGTTGAACTGAACTCAATTTTCAAAGTACGCCCCTTTGAAGTTCCACCAGCGTGCATGTTAGCGCATCACCCTTGTCCTTGTTATGTTCTTCATTCGCCTGCACCTTGGGCAGACCAAAAACATGCCTTGGCAGAGGCAAATTAGATCCTGTCCAAAATGGGCCCATGGCGCACGGCTGCCATGATATTGTCGACTGTGCCAATCAAGATTCTGATGGAGCGAGTAGATGTTAGAAGGAAGGGTGACGCGGGGCATTCCGTTTTCCAAAATAATGGGGGCTGGAGAACCCAAAAGCAAAACGACAGCAAGAATATCGGGTAAATGATTGGTTGCTGGCACCTCCCTTCCTTCACTTGCCAGCAAATATTCATCATGAACAGATGCACTTGAAAGATTGCAGCATCTTTTTCATCTGCGGGCGGAATCAACGCCAGGTAGTCCAACTCTATGAAAAATTCTTTATTTTCCAGGAATTCTGACGAAGTATGTATGCATTCCAGATCCAAGTGGGCCCATCACAGAGACCAACGGCAAAACACAAATGTTGAAAAAAACATCCTTAAAAACCATTTCAAAAAAATCATTTCAAAAAAATCATAAATCTCCAGGCTCGAGGCCGCAGAATCTTGGACCTGAGGCCTTAGGCTCCAGGGTCGCAGCCCTAGAATCTCGGACCTGAGGCCTTAGGCCCCAGGGTCAAGGCCTTAGGCTCTAGGCCGTAGACTTGAGGCACTTAATGACTTAGTGGGCAGCTGGCAGCAAACAACTGAAAACTGAGCAAAGAACTAGCCTGACAAATTTTGAACTGAGGATGCGCCCTGCCCAGCTCAAACCAAAACCCCTGAACAAACTCAGAACTGGCAGGGCCCCTGATTTTTTTAAGGAACATGAGGGCAGCTTTTTTCTTGGTCTAGAACTTAGGCTGTAGAGGCTCTAGGCTCTAGGTCCAGGTCTCAATGTAGCCACTCTAACTCACCCTAGGAATACTCACTCTAGACTCTAGAGACCCTAGAGTCTAGTCTAGTCAAGTCTAGTGACTCTAGGGACTGATAGCTGATAGTGACAGTGAGTCAGGCAGTTAGATAGTGATAGTGATATTGATATCTGGTACTGGTAGTGAGTTAAACATTTATCTATTGGAAATTTACAAGCAAAGAACATTGCAAATTCAGCTCAACCAAAGACCCAATGCAACATAAACACATTTGTGTTTCCCGAAGCCTGATGGCGGGAAAAAAATCACCGTCTCGTCTTCCAGCGAGGTTTGATAAACAGTCTCTGCCCTTGAGCAGTTTTTCAGAAGCTTTTACACACGAAAGCTTTTACACAGAAGAGCCTTTCGTCAAACATGTCTTAATGCGCATTTTTGACAAAAAGTAGCTTCTACACAGAGAAGCCTTTGCACAGAGCAGCTTTTACACAGAAGCTTTCGCCCACAGAGAGTTTCACACAGAGGAGATTTTTCACAAAGAGAAGCCTTTATACAGACCAGCTCTTACACACAGAAGCTTTTACACAGAGCAGCTTTGCACACAGATGCTTTTATACCCAGAAGGTTTTACACGCGAGGACCGTTACACACAGCCTTTTGTACGCAGAGAAGCCGTTACACAGCAGTTTCTGCACAGACGCTTCTACACACAGAAGCCATTACACAGAGCAGCTTGAAACACAGAAACGCTTTTACACACAGAAGCTTTCACAGTCTTTACGCGCAGATACTTAGGTTTGAGCTCGGGTCAATAACAGCATCTTGCCATCTTAAAGCGAGAACACCCGACTTGAAAGGTACCTAATCTACGGTGCCTCATGTCCATTGTTGTCTATGTACCTGTTATGGCTCTAGAGCACGACCTAGGTAAACGCAAGGCTTGACACAAGACACGCAAGGAAAACAAGGGCTGTCACAGATTCAACTTCATGGTCATTTTAGTTCCCCTGTTTTTCGAGTTCTGTGCGTAAAGGCCTCTGTGTGTCAAGAGCTGCCCTGCTTGTGTGTAATGGCTCCTGTGTGTAAACGCGTCTGTGTGAAAAGCTTCTGTGCGTAAAGGGGTTGTTTGTAAAAGCATCTGTGTATGAAAGCTGCTCAGCTTCTCTGCGTAAAAGCGCGTGTTTGCAAAAGCCGCTGTGTGTGCAGGCTTTTGCGAGAAAAGGCTTTTCTGTTTAAAAGCTTCTTCGTGTAAGAACTTCTGTGTGCAAAAGCGTGTCTGTGTAAAAGCGTCTGTTCTAAAAGCTGGTTTGTGGAAAGGCTTCTCTGTGCAAGGCCTTTGTGTGTAAAAGTTTGTCTAAGTAAAAACATATGCGTGTAAAATCTTCATCTCTTGTGATTCTGAGTGTCGCTCAGGTGCCAGCCCGGGAGCAAGCCTTTGGGGACAAAGAGCATCTAACTGTGGATATAAGACAGACTTGTGCCAGCATGCATCATTGTCATGATTGTTATCATTCATATTTTTTGGTTATCTTCTCGTCATCATATCTCTTGCGTATTATCGTCATCTTCTCGTCTCCTCCCATGTCCTCCCATGTCCTCCCTTTTTTTTATCATTTTCTTTTCTTATCTGCTTTTTCCTCTGCTTTTTCGGTTTTCTGAGGAGCAGCGGCAGCTCACGGACGACGGGCTGACGGAGCTCCGGGCCTCGGCTGCGGCGAAGTTCGCCGAGAACGGTGCCGCGCTCGACGCGCTCAGTGCCGCCAGTGCCGCCTCCGCTGAGAACCTGAAGGAGGTCAGTGAGCCAAGATGAGCATCACGCTGTTCAGCTTGTTAATTGACCTTAATTGACCTCGCTCTCCATGACATGTGACAATATGTGACAATATGTATAATACATGTAGTGTAGATGCAACGTGATACAAGTGCACAGGCGTAAGCGCACTGAACGTGAAACTTTGGCCTTGCACCTCAGGCTGTTTCAGATTACAAGAACAACGCCTCCAAGGCCGAAATTTGCCACGCGTGTGGTTGTGATAGTGACTGATAGTGGCGTGCTGGCACCCTTCGTCTGGCGAGAGCACCCTTCATGAACCACATCCCCTGATCACATCCTGTGCGTTGCAAGGCCCTGTGGCTCATCACCAGGTCTTTGGATGCTCACAAGGAAGAGGTTCCGCATGTCGACAACATTTCCGTGCTGGTCAACCATCCAGCCATGGTCAACCATGCCCCCAAAACATACCAAAACGCATGAAAAGTACAAATTGGTATATGGCGAATGGTCCAGATAGTTAATTTTCAATCACCCGGAACAATACGACAACAACCAAAGTTTCATTAATGCGTCTTTAACTGGTACATGATGGGGAAAACGTGCTCTCGAGGTATCTAGCCAAGTATTTCAGCAAGGCTGCTGGTAATATCTTTGAACTGATATCTTGAAGCATCTTGCAGTCACATTTTGTGAGAAGAACATTGAAACATGTTGAAGCCGTTTGTCTTCTCAGTTCTTCGGTTTGTTTCAGTTTTCTGAGTTGCTGACTGTTGCTGTTGTGTTTCCTTCCGTTTCAGAACTGTCTCATCGTTTTTTACTGTTAGGTGTCTGGAACGTTGAAGCAGACACAAAGCAACCTGGAGAAAGAACTCGACGACACCAAAGCGGCCACTGCCAAAACCATGGAGGCGTTCAGAGAACACGAAGAACAAACACGTTTCACATGGCTCTGCATGTTTCTTTTGTATTACTTGACAGTTGTAAAGAATGTATATGTCATTTTATTTCATTATATCACATTAGGTTTCATGATGCGTCATTATATTTCACAGCGTTTATTGATATTTGATTCTATTACATTATATTTGTTTTTCATGTCACCGAGCAACATATTCGTTCTAGTTGTCTCTAATCAACAAATTGTATATACATATATATAAATATTATATAACGCAGTAACTGCGCACCGAGTGTTGCACACAATTTAAGCAGTACAGCGCGATGGGTCACTCACAGTATATATACTATTTGCATCGCACAAGGCAGAGGCCGAAGTTACAAAGATAGGAAATGCTATAGAAGGGGTGAGTTGTCGTGATGCATGGATGGCACAGCGAAGCGACTAATGGACCGAAAGGTGGTTGAGGTCTGAGTTATCTATGTATCAATCAAACTATTTATCTATCTATCTATCTGTCTATCTATCTGTCTATCTCTCTATCTAACTATCCATCTATCTATCCATCCATCCATCTATCTAACTATCTATTCTGTTCTTTCTAATCTAATCTAACCTAATCTATCTAATGTATCTAATCTAACCTATCTATTCGATCCAATCTATCTAATCTATTTGTCTATGTAGTCTACCTAACCTAGCTAATCTATCTAGCCTATCTAATCTATCTAACCTATCTAGTCTAATCTAAGCTAAGCTAAGCTAACCGAATCGAATCGAATCCAATCCAGTCCAACCCAATCTAATCTAATCTAATCTAATCTAATCCTATCTATTCGATCTAGTCAATGTATTCTATGTAGTCTATGTAGTCTATGTAGTCTATGTAGTCTATGTAGTCTTATGTGTCTATGTAGTCTATGTAGTCTATGTAGTTTATTCTATCTATCCTATCTACCTACCTACCTATCTATCTATCTGTCTATCTGTCTATCTGTCTATCTATCTATCTATCTATCTACCTAGCTATCTATCTATCTGTCTGCCTGTCTGCCTGTCGGTCTGTCTGTCTGTCTGTCCGTCGGTCGGTCTGTCTGTCTGTCTGTCTGTCTCTCTCTCCCTCCCTCTCCCTCTCCCTCTCTCTCCCTCTCTCTCCCTCTCTTTCCCTCTCTCTCCCTCTCTCTCCCTCTCTTCTCTCTCTTCTCTCTCTTCTCTCTCTTCTCTCTCTTCTCTCTCTTCCTTCTCTCTCTCTCTTCCTTCTCTCTCTCTCTCTCTTCCTTCTCTCTTCCTTCTCTCTTCCTTCTCTCTTCCTTCTCTCTTCCTTCTCTCTTCCTTCTCTTTTTTTTTTCTCTCTCTCTCTCTCTCTTCCTTCTCTCTCTCTCTCCCTCTCTCTCTCTCTCCACCTCTCACAAGGCTCCTTGCAGCACCATCTATCTCTTTCTTTGTCGCTATACCTCTCTAATTCTCTGTCCATGTCTCTGTCTCTCTGTCAATCTCTCCCCATCTCTATATCTTTCTTTGTCTCTGTCTCTCCTATCTTCTCTATCTCTCCTATCTCCTCTATCTCTCCTGTCTCTCCTATCTCTCCTTTCTCTCCTACCTCTCCTATCTCTCCAATCTCTCCGGCCTCTCCTGTTTGTGTTTTCCTTCCTGTCTCTCCTGTCTCTCTTGTTTGTCTTGTCCTTCCTGTCTCTCCTGTCCTCTCCTGTCCTGTGTTGTCCGTCTGTCTTGTCCTTCCTGTCTCTCCTGTCCTCTCCTGTCTGTCTTGTCCTGTCTGTCTTGTCCTTCCTGTCTGTCTGTCTGGCTGTCTGCCTGCCTGTCTGTCTGTTTAGCTGGCTGGCTGGCCGTCTGTCTGCCTGTCTGCCGTCTGTCTGTATGTCCACCTATCCCTCGACGTCTCTCTGTCTATCTCTGTCTCTATCGCTATCTCTATTTCTGTGTCTATTCACCGCCGATGCATGGGTATGTGTGTATGTATCTATCTATTTAGCTACCCTAAACTTCATATCTATCCAACTATATGTATCTATCTATCTGAAAGCGGAAGCAAATATGCTAGACTTCCAAAGTATTTATCGCACTTTTGATTTGTGCAACCCAAATTAAACTAAATATTTTTTTGAGTGTTCGATTTTACTAACAGTTACTAACATTTAATTTTTATTGTGTGTTCGAAATTTGATTTATATAACAAAATACATATATACATTAAATATACTCAAGTCATTCTCACTTATGACTTCCAAAACGAAACGGGGCTTCCTCAAAAAAGAAAGACAACTCCAAAACGACGAAATTACGCGAGACTTCGTTCAAAAACGGAAAGTGGAGTGCAGAGCTGACGGCCTCGTGCCAATGCGTTTTGCGATTTGCTCATTCCATCTGTCTGTAGTGCTGCGCCTGTCACGCGCAACCACCTGAGCAAACCTAAAGATCTGATGCTCCAAAATGTAACCCTTCTCAGGAAATCAGCGCCCTGACCTCCCAACATCATCCAGCATCTTTGATGAAGATGTCTCTTGTACTGCGCCTGCCATGCGAAATGCGCCTTTGCAGATCCTCTTCAAATATCCCACGCCTGCCATCGTTTTTCAAACCTTTGCAAAACTCACATGTTTAGCTCATTTTTAGCAAGGTGCAAAATCCCGTGCGCCTGCCACGAAAATGACGCTTGAACGTCCAAAAGTGGTCCGAACCTGGTGTGCTTCTGACAATTCCACTTGGAAATTTGCTTCGCGCCACAGCCACGTGCATGTTTTGCAGTCGCCTGCCGTTTTTTTGACAGCTCAATTTCCAAAGGGTGCTGCGAGGCTGAGGTGTTTTTAGCATTTGGACTTGGAAATCTGCTTCGCGCCACACTCGCACGCACTTTGTTCAACAACTGGCTTCCCAAAAGACGCTGCGAGGCTGAGGTACGCTTCGCGCCACAATGACGTGCAACCAGATGGCTCTGCGTTCGCCGCTTTAGCGAGCCTGCTTTTCGAGCCTCCGGAGCCACAAAACTTGGGAAAAACACAGTGTTTCGTACTTTTCTGCCTTCTCGCACGCTTTGCTGCTGTGATCTTCTTTCCTGCTGACTCTCTTCCCTAACTCTTTCTCTTCTGATTCTTTCTCTTCTCTGACTCTTCTCGCAACTGTTGTTGCGTCTGTCCGCAGGTTGGAAGTGTGACTTTTCAACATCCATTGCTAACATTTCTATATGTATATATATATATATAGCATCGTTTTTTTTGTAGGTGTGCGAAAAAAACATTGAGACATGGACACGCACACAGACACACACATATACACAATATCACGCAGCAATGTTTTCGCACGGTGTAGCCACACGTTCCTCTATGCCATGCAACATGATTTGCCAAATTGTGAAACAAACCAAACATTGCAGGTGACTGCACCTAGACGATTTGACAATACATAAAAACAAACACCAACTGCGAAGGATATTGGATATTTTTTTGACAGTTGACCTTTGACACCTTCATGCATTCAATGTGTGGAGTCGAAGGCTCAGAAACAAGAGATTATTTTGAATTTGGAAGAGCACAAGAAGGAAACGTCAGCAGTGATGGCCAGCACCAACGAAGCCCTCACCGTGCACAAGATTGAAACCTTCAAAAATCTCGAAACTTGGTAGAGCGGTAAAAGCGAAGCTAAAAGTAAACATTGTACAACGTTGTTTGTCAATTTCCTGTGAAGTTGCATGACAACAGTGTCATGTTCAGCTAGTTGCACGGCTATGAAGTTAACATTTGTCACTTTGTACCTTGCGCTCAGGAATCTACATCGGGGCGGCTGAATGATCACAAACAAGAGCTGGCCAAATTGGGTGAGTCCTTGGCGAAGACCGCTAGAGCTTTTGAAGATCACACGAAGGAATTTGCCCAGCACAAGGAAACAATGACCAAGAACTTTGAGTCCCAACACCAGGTTTTGGAGAAAGAAAAGAAGGCAACAGCCGAGCAAATTGAATCGCACAAGAAGGAAGCAAGTGCTGCGCTTGCCAGTGCCAAGGAGACATTGCAGAAATCCTTGGAGGAGCAAAAGATAGAAACTTCGAAGGCTTTTGAATCCCACCAGCAGGCACTGGCCAAGCACAAAGAGGAGTCTTCAGCACAACTAGAGGCCCATAAGAAGGAGTTTTCTGAGCACAAGGAGACGGCAAGTAAGAGCTTGGAGGCTCAGACGAAAGCGTTGGAAAGTCACAAGGCAGAGACAGCCAAGAACTTTGAGACCCAACAGCAGGTTCTGGAAAAAGAAAAGCAGGCAAAAACCGAGCAGATGGAGTCCCACAAGAAAGAAGTCGAGACGACTTCCAAGCAAGTAAGCACACTTGAAAAGCTGCTTGCCAGTTCAGAGGAAAAGAGATTGCAAAGCTTGCAATCAGCCTTGAAAGACCTAAAAGAAGAAATGCAGAAGATGAACTCTGCTGAGCATGCTGAACTTGACCAAATCAAGAAGAAATTGAAAGAGCACACGGAGAGCCTTGAGACTTTGCGGAAGTCGGCACCAGCGGCACCGGCAGCCCCAGCATCGCCACCATCACCTGCCTCACCTGCTTCACCTGCACCTGCATCGCCAGCCTCGCCCGCGGCCCCAAAGAAAGCCGGAACGAAGTAACGAAGTGACGAAGTGAGGGCCGTGCGCTTCGCCGTGCGCTTCGCCGTGCGAAGCCAAAGCCGTGAGCATCGGAGGTCAGTGCCGCTCCCTTGGCAATGCCCAAAGCCTGGTGTCCAGCTTGGTGGCCAGCGTCTGGAAGACATTCCGGGCACTCGGCACTCTATTGGCAGTCTATGTCATTTATATGTTTCTATAGTGTTTCTATCTTATAGCAACAGGAAAAACTTCTGTTGAGCTCCATCCGGAGCTCCAGAGAACTTCATGCAAAAAAGGAAAGATGTTCTCTGGTTCTCTGCGAGGGGAAGGCCATACGTCAAAGGCGCGGTTTGTTTCTTTCCGATGCTGGCAATCACTTACTTCCACAGAGCAACTTTGAAAGAGTGTGACTTTGGTTCCTGCTTAGTGTACGGAGGTCAAAACCTTCAATCCCTCTATGCAAGACACATTTGTGCTCAAGAAAACTGCCAACACAAGTTTCTGCAGAGAATTCAACATGTGCCGACAAAAAGACGTATTCATCACATGCTTCTTCACCGGCTATCGTTCTTAGTTGCACATGTTGAATCTGTTTCCTCACCGCTGCCGCTGCCGCTTCTGTGCATCTTTGATCCTCGGATGCGCAATGGGTGTGAGCGCGACCGTGTGTCGACGGTGACGCTTCGAACGCTTCGGCGTCGTGGCAGAGGCAGATCTGGCAGATCTGGCCGTGTGCTGCGATTGCTTCGTGGATGTCGTGCACTTCGTGGGCTTCGTGGGCTTCGTGGGCTTGGCGTTCTTGGGCTTGGCCTCGTTTGTGCGCTGTCACAGCTGTCACAGATGTCACCCAGCTTCGTGGCGACGTTCAAGACGTCGCTTCAAGCCACTGCAGCTGCCACCACCAGAACCAACAGGACAGGCCTCCATAAGATCCATAAGATCCACAAGTCAACTGCCAAAGTGTGCCGCCGGCCGAACTTGGCCATCATGGATTGTGGGGCCATAGGGCAAGATGGTGTGATTGACATTTCTTGACCAATCTTTTTGACATTTGACAATTTCAACGACTGTTTTGAACGTTTTGGATCGTTTTGGCTTTGTTCTCCAGGATCTTTTGTCGCCGTGATGCCAAGGCAGGAAAGATGGACAGTATCATGAGCCACAGATCGTCCTAAGCTTTACATAGCACAGATAAGAGACTTTGAGGGACAATCAGTACGTTATCGGTTTTTATTGCGACGGTTTTTTCTTTCTCGGAGCGCGGCGTTCTCTTTTGATATTTTGAAGTGTGCTGCATGCCGGTAGTTCGTGGATGTTTGTCTTGAGGGCATTCAAATGCCTTTATCATGCAATGACGCCACTTCAACTATTTTGAGGTTGATTTTGCATTTTACTTCTCATTGAAGTTGATTATGTTGATTTTATGTTTTCTGATTCGATCTGATCGATCTTCTGCAATTCTGCGCGTTAGGTATGTGGAAGTGGTGCTTTTCGGAGGCGGGACCTGGTAAATCATGGGTCGCTCGAAGCGGTCAAAACTGCTAATCATTTTAGCGGCAGGCTCGTTAAATCTTTTTCCATCTTTGAATTTCGGAAAAAAAGGATTTTTCAGTTTCTTCTCAATTGAGAAGATCTTCAAAGGAACAGTTTGTTCAGTTCTGAACTTTGCAGGATTGGACGTTTCTTCCGCGGAAAAGCTCGCCTGATTTTCAGGAAGGTTATGTGGCCAGTCAGAGACAACCCCTGGAATAATGACCCATTGCTCAAGGCCTGAGGAAACGGAATGTCTTCGAATTTCACCACGTCGAATTTGGAGGTTTTAGGCCCTTGAGGCCCAACACTTTCATTTTATGGAAAGATTTTTGGAACTTGAAAAATCTTGAAATCCGATTTTGGTTAGTTGATGGTCACTTGATGGTCATGGCACCGACCAATCCGACCCCAAGGCCGCACCTCGGATGCCTCCGAGCGCCCCATGCACCTCAGCGAAGATCTGGCGATCCTTGCGCGCCGCAAGCGCGCCGCAAGCGGTGTGTTGTATGATGCGGGCGTTAGATTTTGCATGATTTTGCTAATGTCTTTGTGCGATAGTACGATATCTTGCATTGTTTTAGCTAAGTGTTTTGTTTATGATTAACATTTATGTTGTTTCTGGCTGTGGGTTATGCGTTATTGCGTCTCACGCCCCATGGGTAGGATTTTATTAGTATATTTAGGCAGAATGAGACTATTGTATCTGTCGTGTGACTGTGCATGAATGTGTGCAGTGTCATGTCATGCTCACTCATGCTATGCAATGTAATGCAACATTTTGCAACTGTAGTGTGACACAGTGCATTGTATGGTGCTGTAGTGTTCCGCAATGTTGTCTAGTCTCAAGTGTGATGACTTCTATCGCTTCTGCAATCTACTGCAATTCGTATTGTGTTTACTCTGGTTAGGAGAATAATGCGCCAGCATGGTCAAGACACAGGTGCGTTGTGAGTGCTTTCTCTTGGCATTTCGACGCTTCTTTCTGTTGACACCCGGAAACCGCTCTCTTTCTCTCGACATTCCCTTGGCATCTTCGTCCCTGACACGGCACCTCGACATTCCCGCACGTCCTCTTGAAATCGTTGCCGGTGCCTCTATGACTTTTCACACGGTCTATGACTTTTCTCTCGGACGAAACTCTTATGACTTTTCTATTCTACAAACTCTTATAAGAACTCTTACAGCCATGTTATATGACTCTTGCTTATGCGATTTACATCGATTTACGCTGCGTTTCCTCACTGTCCTCAGTCGCATGTCTTCGTGCCGTTCTTTTTTTCCCAGTGTCCACGTACATACCAAGTCATTGTACCCATTGTACAGTTTTTTCGTGTTCTTTCGCTGCTCATTGCAGTTTTGCACATGACAATGTATGTTTTTGTCTGTGAATCTTTTCCTTTCAATGCTTGTGCTGTGCTTGTGCTTGTGCTGTGCTTGTGTCGGTGTGTCTGTGCTGTGTTTTGTACGTTCGAAAAGTCCAAAACAACAAACTGTTCCTTCTTTTATTTGTTTTTATCCAAAAGTGTTGGGTTTAACGGAACTGCAAACAGTACAACTGGATAATCCGTCAAATAGGGCTGGCTCCAAAACCGAAGCCTTTCAAATAAGCAAACAATATCAAACAATCGCTTTCTTAGCTTGCACTGTTTTTATCATTCAATCACTGAAGACTCAAGAACCCATACCTGTCTAGAACCCATACCTGTCTATATAATACATTATTTTGGTATATAAATCAATGTTTTTTTGTCAATTTTCAGTGGATTGTCAGTCAAACACTGCTGGCTCGACTAAACAATGAAACAACGCAATGCTTTTCAATGTTGCAATGAATTCTGAGTCAAAAATTGGGGACTCGAGAGGCCAAACTCTTCAAATAACCCAAACATGGAAAAGCTGCATGTTTTCAAATGTTTAATTCTAAGTTGGCCACATATGTCCAAAATGATCTGAAATCCTTAGATGAACTGTTTGCGCAGCTCACTGAGCAGCCGACATTTTTCCTATATAAAATGGTTCCCCAACATAAAGCCAATTACACAACCATGTGTGAAACAGTGAAGCCATCATGCCGATATTGTATCCTTGAATTCATATAAAGGAATCCCATAAGAAGTCTTATCGATATAATCAAAGGAAGTTTACTGAGAAACCGTCACAGTTGCGGACGATGGTCATGGTTAGCATTCACATCATCGTGTCAACCACATCATCACATGTCAACCCCATCATCAAGTAGTTGGGAAGTGAAAGAGTCCGGGAGCGTGTGAATTTATGGGTGAAAACACTCTCGGGAGCGAAACACCGTGTTTTTATGGGTATGGTGGCTCCATGGGTTTGCCGAAGTACGGTGTGTGTTTGCGGGTCCGGGCCTCGATCTGGGAAAGTTGTCAACAAAAAGTGGACACTGCAGAGATCAAGTTGCATTTCAAAATGTTTTAAAAATTGACATCTGCGGAGCACTTTTGGAAGATGAGGTCCGAAAAGGCTGTAGCGGGAGCTCGATTTCGTAAAAACAACAGGCAAAAAAACTGACGGTTAGCGGATGCACGAAATGCTGTGTTTTGCAGGACAAAAAGTGTCCCGGAAGATCGATGGGGAAGTTTTTTTCGCGGGGCTTCGAAACACGCTGGTTGGAACCGGGATCAAGGCTGCCATAGTGATTTGTCAGCAGATTATCTTACTTTTCGCACCGGTGATTTTCCTTTTAATTTCCTTTTGAAAAGTGCTTCAAAAATTGTCTTTTTTTTTTTTTGCTTTGGCGTCGAGATCCGGTTGTAGAGCTGCAGTTTCTCACGCCGTTGCGCGTAGTTCTATTGTGTGTTCGCAGCTCAGCTGCAATATGTGACATTCTTGCGCGTACTCCTATTGTGTTTTGCAGCTCAGTCTGTGCAGATCGCATTGTAAGGGCTGCGTCAAGGTTGCGTGGCGCCGCAGCTGCACCGTAATATTATTGTTTTTTGCAGCTGGATCTCGTAAATCGTATTGGGGTGGCTGCATCAAGGTTGCGATAGTGATCTGTCAGCAGATTTTCTCAATTTTGGCGCTGGTGATTTTCCTTTAAACAAAATATTTCCCAGTTGTGCTTCAAAATCGTCTTTTTTTTGGCTTTGGCGCTGAGATCCGGTTTTGAAGTTGCAATTTCTGGCACCATTGTGCGAAAATGCTTGTGTATGTAAAAGCTTCTCTGTCTAAAAGCTTCTGTGGGTAAAAGCTTCCGTGTGTAAAAGCTTCTTGCGTAAAAGCTTCTCTGTGTAACAGCTTGCTGTTAAAAGCTTCTCTGTGTAGGGGCTTCTCTGTGTGAAATCGTGCTGTGTGTAGAAGCTTCCCTGTGTAAAAGCTTCTCTGTGTGAAAGCTTGCTGTGTGTAAAAGCTTCTCTGCATAAAAACTTGCTGTGTGTAAAAGCTTCTCTGTGTAGGGGCTTCTCTGTGTGAAATCGTGCTGTGTGTAGAAGCTTCCCGGTGTAAAAGCTTCTCTGTGTGAAAGCTTGCTGTGTGTAAAAGCTTCTCTGTGTAGGGGCTTCTCTGTGTGAAATCGTGCTGTGTGTAGAAGCTTCCCTGTGTAAAAGCTTCTCTGTGTAACAGCTTGCTGTGTGTAAAAGCTTCTCTGTGTAGGGGCTTCTCTGTGTGAAATCGTGCTGTGTGTAGAAGCTTCCCTGTGTAAAAGCTTCTCTGTGTAACAGCTTGCTGTGTGTAAAAGCTTCTCTGTGTAGGGGCTTCTCTGTGTGAAATCGTGCTGTGTGTAGAAGCTTCCCTGTGTAAAAGCTTCTCTGTGTGAAAGCTTGCTGTGTGTAAAAGCTTCTCTGTGTAGGGGCTTCTCTGTGTGAAATCGTGCTGTGTGTAGAAGCTTCCCTGTGTAAAAGCTTCTCTGTGTCAAACAGCTTGCTGTGTGTAAAAGCTTCTCTGTGTAGGGGCTTCTCTGTGTGAAATCGTGCTGTGTGTAGAAGCTTCCCTGTGTAAAAGCTTCTCTGTTTGAAAGCTTGCTGTGTGTAAAAGCTTCTCTGTGTAGGGGCTTCTCTGTGTGAAATCGTGCTGGTGTAGAAGCTTCCCTGTGTAAAAGCTTCTCTGTGTCAAACAGCTTGCTGTGTGTAAAAGCTTCTCTGCATAAAAACTTGCTGTGTGTAAAAGCTTGCTGTGTGTAAGAGCTTCTCTGCGTGAAAGCTTCCTGTGTGTAAAAGCTTTTTCTGTGTAAAAGCTTCTCTGTGTAAAAACTTGCTGTGTGTAAAAGCTTCTGTGTGTAAAAGCTTCTCTGTGTAGGGGCTTCTCGTGGGAAAGCTTGCTATGTGTAAAAGCTTCTCTTGTGTAACAGCTTGCTGTGTGTAGAGGCTTGCTGTGTGTAAAAGCTTGATTTGTGTAAAAGCTTGCTGTGTGTAAGAGCTTAATGTGTGTAAAAGCTTCTGTGTTGGGCTTCTCTGTGTAGAAGCTTGCTGTGTGTAAAAGCTTGCTGTGTGTGAAAGCTTCATGTGTGTAAAGGCCTCTCTTCTCTGTGTAAAAGCTTTTTGTGTGTAAAGTACTTTGTGCAAGCTTTGTAGTACAGAGTAGTACCGCGAAGTACATTGTGCAACTTTGCGCCGCAAAGTAGTATTGGGAAGTGCTTTGTGCACGCTTTGTGGTACAGAGTAGTACTGGGAAGTACGTTGTGCAACTTTTGTCGTACAAAGCAGTACTGGGAAGTACTTTGTGCAACCTTTGTAATTTGTGCAAAGTGCTACTGGGAAGTGCTCTGTGCAAGCTTTGTAGTACAAAGTAGTACTGGGAAGTGCGTTTTGCGAGCTTTGAAGTACAGAGTAGTACTGGGAAGTAGTTTGTGCAACTTTTGTAGTACAAAGTAGTACTGGGAAGTACGTTGTGCAACTTTCATAGTACAAAGCAGTACTGAGAAGTACTCTGCGCGAGTCTCAAAGTATTACCAGGTGGGAAGGGCTGAAATGAGCTGAGAAGATGTGAGAAGATCTTAGAAGATGTGAGAAGAGGAGGGAAGAGATGAGAAGACATATGATGAGCTGACATGAGCTGCGGAGAGCTGAGAAGAGTTGAGAAGAGCTGTGAAAATTGAAGGAAAGCTGAGATGAGATGGGATGACCTGACGGGAGAAGATTGGTGAAGAGCTGAGAAGAGCTGAGTTGAGACGAGCTGTGTAGAATGGAGAAGCTGAGAAGAGCTGAAAAGAGAAGAGTTCAGATGTGCTGAGAAAAGATGAGAAAAGCTCCGGCGACGTAGAATGGAGAAGCTTAGAAGAGCTGAGCCAGGGGGAGAAGACATGAGATGGGATGAGATGAGATGAGGTGAAAAAAACTGAGAAGACGTGAGATGAGTTGAGATGAGATGGGATGACACAGACTGCGGTGACAATGGGATGCAGTGAACAATTTCCAAACGAAGCTGCGATGCGATGAGAGATGAAATGAGGAAAGATTCAACATTCGAAAGACACGGCACCAGATTGACAAGTCAAGAGCTTGTTGCTGCGATGCACAGGAGGTTTGCCTGTCACCTATAGGCACAGCCTTTGCTCCGCTCTATGGGCTATAAGCGTTTCAATTTTGAAACTTCCGCCCCCGGCTTGCCCGGGTTGGATAGATAGACAGATAGATAGTCAGAGAGTCAGACAGTCAGGCAGACAGATAGGCAGATAGCCAGTTAGCCAAAAGATAGATAATAGATAGATGCGCAGGCAGATAGATAGGTAGAAAGCAGATAGGCAGATGGATAGATAGATAGATCGATGGATAGGTAGATGGATAGATGCATAGACAGCTAGAAAGACAGATAGACAGGTAGACAGACAGACAGACAGACAGACAGATAATTAGATAGATAGATCTATTTTTAGAGAGATAGACAGACAGTCAGATAGGTAGGTAGATCGATGGATAGATGGGCAGAAAGATCGATAGAGCGATAGATCGATAGACCCAGAGTCGGATCGATCGATTGATAGAAAGATAGATGGTAGTTAGATAGAGAGATGGATGGATGGATAGATAGATGGATAGATAGATGGATAGATAGATAGAGAGAGATATATATATTTATATCTATATCTCTATCTATCTATCTATCTATCTATCTATCCATCCATCCATCCATCCATCCATCTATCTCTCTCTCTATCCATCTATCTACCTACCTACCTATCTATCTATCTATCTACCTATCTATCTATCTATCTATCTATAAAAAGAGAGGTAGGTAGATGGATAGACATATAGATGGATAGATAGAAAGATAGGTAGATAGATAGATAGATAGATTGATTGATAGATAGATATAGAGAGAGATAGATAGATGGATAGATAGATGGATAGATAGATGGACAGATAGATGGATATATATATATATAAAGAGATAGATAGATGGATGGATGGATGGATAGATAGATAGATAGATAGATAGATGGATAAATGGATAGATGGATAGATAGATCGGTAGACAGATATAGAGAGAGAGAGAGAGAGATAGATAGATAGATAGGTAGGTAGGTAGGTAGATAGATGGATAGAGAGAGAGATAGATGGATAGATAGATGGATAGATAGATGGTTAGATAGATAGATAGATAGATAGATAGAGAGATAGAGAGATAGATAGATGGAACGGTAGATGGATAGATAGATGGATCGATATATAGATAGGTTGATAGATAGAGAGAGAGAGATAGATAGATAGATAGATAGAGAGAGAGAGATAGATGGATATATAAATTGGATAGGTAGAAGGATAGATAGATGATAGATAGACAGATAGGTAGGTAGATAGAGAGAGAGATAGAGAGATAGATAGATAGATAGATAGATAGGTAGATAGGTAGATAGGTAGATAGGTAGATAGGTAGATAGGTAGATAGGTAGATAGGTAGATAGGTAGATAGGTAGCTAGATAGGTAGATAGGTAGATAGGTAGATAGGTAGATAGATAGGTAGATAGGTAGATAGGTAGATAGGTAGATAGGTAGATAGGTAGATAGGTAGATAGGTAGATAGGTAGATAGATAGATAGATAGATAGATAGATACAGACCTCAACCACCTTTCGGTCCATCAGGCCGCCCTGCTATGAATGAATCACAACAACTCACCTCTCCTATAGGTTTCCTATCGTTAAACCTCCGCCGTCGCCTTATGCGGTACCACTGGTAAAAGGAATGCGCTGTAATGTAACGCAATTGAATGTAATGTAACACAACGTAATGTAATATATATTTTTGAATAATAAGATGTAACGCAATATCATGTAGCGTGATGCAGTATGCCATGTAAATGCGTGTAGCTGTAGTTGTAAGCGTGTCGATGCAAGCGTAGTGTTTTGTCATGCCCTGTAGTGCACAGTTTACATGCATTGGCATTGCGCAGCCAAGGTCTGCATTTCCACTGGCTCGCACGCTGCCTGCAACACCGTTGGATTTTTTGGCGCGGGCCACGGATGGCAGTGATCCACCCTTGGGCACACAGCAGCATTTTGGTTTGACCGGAGATGACGCACTGCAAGTGTGAGATGATTTCATGAACATGACACGCATCTTAAAATTTTCCTGTCATTCCGACGCAAAGTTTCCAACCTACCTCAATGTTGGCAACGTATGTTTTTTTAATTTTTGAACGACAACCAAAACATTTGATTTTGAAGCTGTAACCTTTTTTTTGGTGTATGTGTGTGTGTGTGTGTGCATGCGCTCAAGTTGCACGGGGATGCGGGGAATGTCATAGTTCTGCAGCTGCCAAAAGACGGCTCTGACATTGTGTCATACCCAGCCAGGATGCTGGATCGACGTACTGGCAGTGTTTTCCGGAAATGGTCGAAAGGCAGTGAGAAGACTATCGCCGGTGCCGAGCACATCAAGAATAAGAACTGTGGCGGTCCGCCACCGGTCACGGGTTGAGCGGCCGCAGTGAGGAGTGGCTATACTCCTCACGTGGGCACCTCTCCGCCAGGATCAACTGACGGATTGAAGCCGGCTCTTTCTGATGGTTTTCCCTAGGCCATCGGAGCTGCATGAAGAGCGGGTCCTGTGGTAATGGAGCTTGTGAAGATCTCAGCCCGTTGCGTTGCGTTGCCGAAGTGGTCGTCAGGTTGCAGAAGCAGCAACATGAACCCAGTGGTAGGGGCCCTGTTCCTGCCATCCTTGTCGTTTCATCCAGGCACGCAACAAGTTGCAAGGTCCTTGCTGCTGGTGAATGCTTCAGGAGAAATCGCTGCCTGCTTAAGGATGTAGTGGCTTTGTCTGAATCCGACCATGAAGACAGGGTCAGCAGTGTGACTTGTGAAGAGCGGTTTGAGATGTCCATCAGTTTGGTCGAGGACATTGATAGCTGATTTGATTAGAGCTTGTTCAGTTCGTCCACGGCTGGTGGTCTGGACCATGATCCCGCGGCGGCCTTGGCCATGGCCGTAGACTTGGCATAGTAGAGTTTTTCGCCTTTGGTGGTTGGAAGGGATTTTGCCAGTCGGCGGAGTTTGATTGCTTGTTGCAGCGTTGGCCCAGTGTAGTCTGAAGGTGTGTTCCAAGGACTTTTTGGGTTGTTCTCGGACATTTCCTGCCGCATTGTGTTCCTGCAAAGCATCAGCCAAAATATTTACTTGGCGGATGCCCCCACTCGCACTGAAGTCCTTCTTCCCCTCGTTTTCTGTGGGTCCCAGGTGCCAGCGTCGTGCTCCCAAGCTGTAGCGATCCGTGTGCAATTAGTGAGATTTTGAGTGAGCCAGGATCTGTCGTCCATGTAAACGGTGAACGGGGCTTGGGGGAATGCTTGTTGGATACGTGCTGTTGCTTCGGCCAGCAGGATCAGGCCGAGGGGTGACATAGGGTCACCTTGTGGTAGAGCTTGGCAAGGATCAGGAGATCTCGGTGCATGCTGAGGTGTGCATAGCCACCGTTGGGGGCTTGCACACCGCCTTCATGCCTATCCTTCAAAAGCTCCAAGAAGGCAGAAGCTTTTCACCGCATTCATGGTGCCACCGCAGCAGCAGCAAGTGCTAGATTCCGCATTTCACAACGAATCTAGGGCACACTACAAGCTGTTTGATACAACCATGTTGTTTTCGCGGTAGATGTGCTTGGAGCCAGTCAGCTGGAACGCTTTTTCCGGAACGTGTTGAGTTTCTGCACCCCCCAAGAGTCGATGCCTTTTGCTTTGCGAGCTGCTGCTTTGCCATAGCTCTGAGAGTAGCAATCGGGATGCTGGGCTGCAGTGCTGGTTCTTGTTGATGTTGCTAAGGTACCTTGCTTGAGCTTCTTGCTGTTGTTGTGGAGTACCCTGTGGGCCAAATATTTCGCCAGAATTGTCTGAGATCTTCGAGATCTTGCTGCTGGAGGAAAGTGCTTGGTGTGGTCCGCTTGCCTCTGGTCAGCCATTACCAGATGGCCCGCGGTTTGCTGCGAAGCCGTTGCTTCCAGGCTTGTACTCGAGCTTGTTGCTGGTTGATTTCTTCCTGCAGGATTTGTTGTTCAATCCAAAGGCGACAAGCTTGGGAGTTAGATCCCGGGCCATGTGGGCACCGAAGCTCCCTGGCATCTCTTCTGAGGTTGTCGAGTAGATGTTGTCGAGTACATCAAGTGCGGCTTCGACTCATCAAGATTTAGGCACTGCATGCACATCGCCGTGGCGCCCATTTTAATTTGTGAGGACATAGATCATCACATGTCACACACCCCAGCCCTTCAACTAAATTGAAGTGGCCAGTGACTCAGAAGTGAAGCTGAGAGACCGCATTCATGCATGGGGGGGTCTTCAACTTTCAACACCACGGCTCATCCAGCCTTGCGGCGAAATTGACAAGAGCCGAGAAAGCCGACACCGTCATGGTCGAGCTAGCCCACATGCCAAGCGTCGTGCGGCGACAGATGAATACCACCAGGGGCTCTCGTGACGGGAACGAATTGTCTGGAACATTCATTGCGGTATCACAGCAGGAAGTTTACGCACGATGAGATTA
Organism: Cladocopium goreaui; assembly: GCA_947184155.2. Classification (NCBI taxonomy): domain Eukaryota; class Dinophyceae; order Suessiales; family Symbiodiniaceae; genus Cladocopium; species Cladocopium goreaui. The sequence continues at coordinate 394,365 of CAMXCT020006479.1, forward strand.
TCATCCAGTAAGTTATGGAAGACTCACTGAGTTCATCCATGTCGGCCCAAAGGGAAAAAGTGCGGCCCGGAACCGCCCCCTTTGCGTGATTGGCCCCTCGCAAGACAACAGACCTTTGCGGGAACCAGGGTGAATATCAGTCGTTCGGACTACTTGAGGAACATTTTGTTCAATGCTGATGATCGTATCAGTGACATAGCAACTGACATCATGTTGCAACATGGGGTCAGGGTTCAACATCTTGATAGCCCAAGTAGATGGATGATTCGGCTCCCAAAAAACAAGGTATAACGGCATCAGGTCCCCCACCGAGTTGACTGGATGGAAACGTCGGGAGATAAGCGGGAACCAAAGACTTCTGACGGCAGGCAACAATTTCCTTCCATCGATGGTGGGTGGGCTTAAAAAGCAACACAGCAGTGCGGCCTAGAAATACCATAGAAGCAGTACCTTCGCCGAGTGACGGTTTATTCCTTCATAGTGTATGGGATAGCGACAGAAGGGCAACTGAGCGGAATAGCTCCATGATGGAGGTGAACCGTGCCGAATGATGGGACCTTTACCACTGCTTGGAGGTGACCGCCTCGTCAAAGTACCTGATTAGCAAAGTCGTCATGGCAGTCGATGCAACAATCGTGAGCGGGGCAGGAAGCCACAATGAAAAAGGCAGGGCTACTGGGACAGACTTAGTGTGCTACGGCCCAATCTCAACAGAGAGCTGTCCATGACATTGAAAGTGGACTGAGCAACGGTGAGGTAAGGCGGTCAAGGTTTGGCAGTTCGACCAACCTGCCTTCGTGAACTACACAGTTTAATATGGCTACCCATCACGGCAGCGAAGGGGCGAGTCAGAATTATCATGGCGCCATCCTCGCCCTCAACATAAATTATTGGGGGCAGAGCGTTTGCGTGTAGTGGACCTTCACTATTAGAGAAAAGGGGAATGAAACAATTTGGGCAAGAGCATGTTTTCGAGAAGGTTTTATGACGTGCCCAATGGACAGAGTACCTCTTCAAAGCAACTGCAGCTGCAACTGCACTAGTTACTCTACACCACTGCAACTACAACTGCGCTACACCCCACTACATCCAGCAGTTGTGGTGAGGTGACTGCTGCAACCATTGCAACCACTCCAAAAAGGACAACTCCAACCACCTCTCGGTCCACCAGTGGATTCGCTCTGCCATTCAGTATTCACAACAACCAACCTTTCCTATAGGTTTACTATTCTTGAAACTTCCGCCGCCGCCTTGTGCGGTACTACTGGTAATGATGTATTGCTGGATACGTCGGCCAGACAGGCCATAACGATGAATGCATCTGCCATCCAACTACAGGGCTGCGCTATGAAACACAGAAAAACCAACATGATGACAACGCGTTTGTCACAGCAATGTCATATTCGTTCCAAGTCAGGACCCACACGCCTGCTGTGCGGCCGCTGCAACTCACAAACTTACAAAGCGACGGGCGACATGCGACTCAGCAGCAGCTCCACTCCCAAGCTGAAGCGGCGAGTTTCAACGGCACGGACGACGCCATCACTAAACAAACCCAAAGCATAATCCTCCACCGCCCCGGCTAGACGCCACACACAGTTGCACTTTTCATACCACCTGCCACGCAACATTTTTACACTTGGCACTAAAAAAGTTACGCTCCACAGACTGCACTTCACACATTGCACTTGAAAAACCCGCACTCTACAGTCTACACTTTACACTTGACACTTCACACACACACACACACCACACATAACACTCTGCACTTTACATTGCTGTCTCTGCGCATTTCACACTTGACACCCTGCCCACAGCCCACAGTTTACACTCCACATTGACACTCTGCACTCTACACTTTACACTCCACACTCTGCACGGTACACTCCACAGTCTGCAGCTTACACGCCACACTCTACACTTCACACTTTCCATTCCATACTGTGCACTTTACACTCCACACTGTGCACTCTACATTTCACTCCGCACTCTACACTTGACACTTTACACTTCACACGCTAGACTTTGCATTCCACACTTTACACCACAGTCTACGCTTTACACTCCGCACTCTACACTTCACACTCCACACGCTAAAATTCACACCACGCTCTCGAACACGTCTGAAGTGATGCCACGCACACAAAGGCATTCCACGCTATTGCTGACAGGCTAGAATGCAAGCAAGTGCCACGCCTGCAAAACGACATGACAAGGTGCTTGGCAACCTTCGAAAAGGAGAGGTTTTGCAGCTTCCCCCATAGACGCAGCGAGGCCACAGGAAAACCAGAGACCCGAGACGAGACACGTGGGAGCATCAACATTTCGTGCGAGACTTCCTCCAAATTTCAAACTTTGTAGCTTCAAAATCGACGTTTTCCGACGAGTTTGCTCATGAACTTCAAACATGTGCTACCTCAAAATCAATGTTTCGTGCGAGGCTTCCGCCAATTTTCATCACATCTCATGCACAAAATCCCATACCTGCCACGGAATTTGCACCTTGTATCCACTCCGCGCAGCCCTGACAATGGCGTCATAAAAAACACGCAACACGACACCTCTGAAGTGGTGCGCCTGCCACGAAAATTGCAAATTAACTTCTGAAAACGACGCGAAAGTATTGCACCTGCCACACAAAACGGTGGAAATCTCCAAAATTGATCCCTTTTGCAGAACTTACTATAGGTACGGCCATAGCGACCTCATCGCAGACGGTTGCGAACGGTTGCGAACGGTTGCCGGCGGTTGCGGTCGCAGGAGCGGCGTCGAGCGAACTCGTCTCCACCCACAGACCCAGTAAAACGAGAACCCTTCGCTACACATTCGGGAAAAATCCGGCTCTACTTCGCTTGCCCCAATACGTTTCCGGATGTGCAGATGCCGGGCAGGCGATGCTGATATGTCCATGCAGGACCCCCCACATCACATGTCACACCAAAGGTCCCTCCAGTGATGAACGACAGAACCCGATCCCAAGGTTGGTTCACCAAGCGCTTGAAAGCGTCGCCAAATGAGGGCCCAAATTTCCACGTAATTTAGCAATTTATGTTGTTTATATCAATGGTACGTGTACGTTGTTTTCATGATGTTTCCGTGCTTCATTTTGTTTGTTTGTTTCTGCGACATTGCTACTTGATACTATGGGGTCCTTGTTTCATGTACTTCAGCTCAGCAAAGTGTTTGTCAAATAGTGTAGTAGGAGTGGAGGCAGGCCCAAATCCCTTGTTGTAAATGGTTCTTCCAATGGTTTTTGTCAAAGCGCTTGGAAGTAGACCGATGGCAAGCAGCAAGCTTAATATGTGTATGTATGTGTGTCAATACCTAAATAAATGAATGAATAAATAGATTAATAAATAAAAACAAATATATATATATGGGTATAGTCTGATTAAGAGCTCTTTGCAGTGTTTGAGAATTTGCCATCGAATTCATAGAAGTTGTCCACGTTTGCAGGAAGTTGCGCACATTTCACAGAAGTTGTGCACGTTTCACACGCCCCCCTAATAACGTTCGTGTTCAACTGCTGTGGAATGGACGGCTCTCATTGGGGGCTCTTAACCAAACTATCCCGATATATATATGTAGATGAATGCGCTGACCAATTGGTCTACTGAATCATTGAACCATTGATTCGTTGACTCATTGCTTCGTTGGTTCACTATTTCACTGACTCACTGACTCACTGAATCGTTGAACCATTGATTCATTGATTCGTTGGTTCATTGACTCACTGAATCGTAAAACCATTGATTCGTTGGTTCATTGCTTCGTTGATTCACTTATTCATTGACTCATTGACTCTCTGAGTCGTTGAACCATTGCACTGGTTCATTGAAGCATTGAGTCATTGATGGTTCATTACTTCATTGAATCTTGGAATCGATGACTCATTGACTCACTGGTTCCTTGATTCAGTGGTTCTCGGCCTCACTGACTCATTGATTCGTTGATTCATTAACACTGGATCGTTCAAGCATTGTTTTATTGGTTCGCTGTCTCGTTGCTTCACTGAGTTGTTGAACCATTGTTTCATTGAATTGTTGCTTCACTGTTTCATTCATTGAATTGGTGAATCATTGGTTATTGATTCTGTGATTCACTGGTTCTTTGATATGTTGGTTCATCTCAGCAACCATTTGCTCACTCGTTGTTGCACCTCACATTTTCAATGCTTCTGAACTTTCCTACAGGCCATTAATTTCCTATAGTCATTTCATTTTTTTTGAAATTTTCGTCCCGGCGCGTGCTGGCCACTACTGGTGTAACATGTAGAATCTTAAGCGCGTTGCAAACCACTGAGGTCAGAATACTTGCTTGATAGCTTTCTTGTTCCTCCTTGAGGATTTAATGGCAAAGGCACGCGTCCTTTTCTTTTTTCTTCTGAAGGCGATTCTTGCAGACTTTCAGAGATCCCCAGAGATCCTCAGAGATTCCGAGAGATCCCCAAGTTCGAGATTCCCAACCCGGAGCACAAAAATTTTCAGAGATCTCTCGATCCCCCCACAGATCCCCAGAGATTCTTTGAGATCCCTATGGAAAGGGAAGGAACCAACCAAAAAAAAAGTATATAAACATAAATGAAAAAATACCAAATGTAATACACAAGTCCCAGAGCGCGACGCAGGGTCTTAAAAACATGTTTTCCCCCTTTTCACCAGAGCTCCAAAATCCTCAAAACCCTCATGTGGAGTTTTGGGGAGCCTTAAGACCTTCATACCTATTTAGAGGCTCCTGAACTTTCAATCTTAGTTTGGAACCTCCGGGAGTCTGAAAATCTTCATTTGGATTGTTCTGTAGCTTCAAACTCTTTATTTGAACATTTTCAGAGTTTCGAATCTTCAATGAAAAAATGCAGTTTCAATATCTTTATCGTGAGCCTCTTTCAACTTCTGAACTTACGCTCACTAGCATCAGATTACTGACTCATTTCCTGCAATAACATTTCTTAACAAACATTTTTTTCACTAAAAACAACATGTTATCTTTGGTTGCTAGCCTGTCGGCTAACCTGGTGTCATTCCAATGAAGCAGCCTGCTATTTTATTGGGTTTCATCATCGGCGTGGCCGCTATGCTCTCATTAAGCTGTTTAGAGTATCTAGTTGCAGCCCAAGTCTAAAGAATGGTCATTTTAATCCTGACTTCAAAAGAGTCAGTAGTAGTGCTATGGTATTTCAAAGTTTAGAACAAAGGATGGCAGTGCAATGATTAATTGATTACTTACTTCCATTGATTATTTGCCAATATGCCTGAGGAGGATAACGCCAGAGCAAACTAGGACAACCCTTTTTAGAAGAAACAATCTGATAGTACCTTTCAGAAAACGCGTAATTTCCACTATTTTCCGATTGAGAAGAATGTTTCAGCATACGCTTTAGCTCTAAGCCCGTTTCATTTTGTACTGTAGGTCCACTCCTGGCCATGGCTGTATGTAGGTAAAACCTGGGGTATGTTGTGATCGTTCTAAGGCAACTACAGGCTACCTCACTTTGAGTTGAACACATTATTTGATAAGGACATTAGCTCACAAATGGTGTGAGCGCAACAATCAATAGAACATTGCATAACACATCATTCTGCAAGGGTCTCCTTAATGACAGTCATGTCTAATTCTGAAAGTATGATACGAGTAATGTGCAGATATGTTCTTTTTCTTTTTTGTATTGTTTGTGTTTGATACAATTTCTACGCTCTTTGTTGACTTGCACTGTTGGCTTAGGAGAGGGACACGTACAAGTGCCGCTTTCAATTTATCAAGGTGGCTATTATTGACAAGAGTAGCACGCATACAATGCATACAATGGTGGCTTTGGATTTCTTCCAATGGTTCCTGTCTCGAAACCCTAGATGGAATGGTTGTGCTATGTGGGTTGAAGCTGGTCTCTGCTGCATGTGGGATCGACTTTTCCCGGTTGTGCTTTGGTGGGCAAAAGTGACCTTACACACCCCATATGCATTATTTACACGGTATTTGTGCATTAATTACATGGTTTGCATTTGAACATTTTACACGTGAGAGACTCATGTGCTGCATGCCCCTGCATGGTTACTGATAGTTAGATGCAACCTTCACTTTATTGACAACACTTAGTAGAGCCATTGAGATCTGCGCTCACATTATATTCTGTTTTACTCAGATCTTTTTGATGGTCCTTCTGACTGATTTCAATCACGTTGGTGTATGCTGGACAGCTATAGGTTGAAATCCAGGCAGTCTTGTGAGGTGTTAAGTTTCAACACTTGATGCATCCTGTACAAGTGCAAGTGCTGCATCTCCCATGATGTTGTCAAGTCCAAGCATCAGTTCTGCATGTAAAAACCACCAATCCAATCAATGCAATTAAGCAACTGGATTGGCAATTATCTACAGTGATGTCAAGAGAGGATCTGCCTTAAAAAAGAAGAGATTCACTTCTGCTATCTTACTACACATTAGGTACTGTAAAAGCATAGGCACAGACACACACACTTGTAGTGTTACCGCTGAGCGGCCCCCAGTCTTATGCGAACATCCTGATCCAATCGCAGATCTTTTGGAGTTCTTTATGCATAGCCGGAGTTTTGTCGCGCTGGCCAGTTAAACTGACGCAGGGATGAAAATGAAAGAAATCTGTCTCTGTCTCTTTGCAGTTTCGGATGCTCTGCTGGGTTTCCTCATCAGGATGCCCAAGCCCAGCAGAGTGGGCACCGATCCAGGAAATTTGCAGAAAAACATGACTGCTTCTCTTGTCTCTCTTTGTTTCTTTGCGCGAAATGGATGATGATGACATGAAACCAGAGGTGAAAGAGGGAACAAGGAAAGGTAAGAACAGGACATGCATTCCCTTGGCTAACAGGGTTCCGCACACACACACACACGCCCGTAGCTATGACGGGCAGCGGCTTTTTTTCTTGGGAGATGCCGGTATGCCGTTTTTGGCAAAGTGTCTTGCAAAATGGAAAATGAAAAGCCAGCTTTGTGATACAAATCAAGAAGGGCGCTCAAACTTCCTGGAATCAATTCCTTTGGAAAAGAATAGTTGACAATCAAGTGTGCTCTGCTGCGAAATCCTGAAAGTGTGAGGTTGTTTGTTCCTGCATTGGCTGGACTCCTGACTTTCCACGGCTTGTCAACATCAATAAATTTGACTTGCCGTTTGTGTGGGTAAATGTCAAAACCTAAAAAGTTGATGTCCTCAACTTCTTCAACTTCGATAGGCCTGCCATAAAACCACTTGTGGAGCCAAACAGCCAAAGGGTGATCTGTAGAATGCTGTTGGTCAACGATTGTGAGCCTGTTGTCTACATACCGCATGAGGAGAAGGTGCAACCCTGGCGATTGCCTCCAAATGTGGTAAGTTTGCCGCCATGTCATCTCATGGCCTGCAAAGCAAATGCTGCACAGTGCTGGAGAAATTTTGCTGCCAATTGGTGACCCTTGAACTTGGAGCCAAGTTGTGTTAAGGGCGGAAAAGACAGCGGTGTCAAAGGTTGTTTGGACGATTGGAAGGATGTCATCAAGGCGCAAAGATTTGACCTGTGTGTGCTGATGGTGCTGGGACAATGAGCCGCTGGTGGTGCGATTGTGTTTGCAGCAGCTTTGGGTGTTAACTGAAAGTGTGTGGATGTCTGGGTGTTTTGCTTTGTAGTGCTTAATCAGGTGGTCAACAAAGAAGAGTACTTTGTCCTGAGGGATGGAGTTGAAGAAGCCCACCAAGTCGTCGTTGTACATCACGAGGTCAATGTCGCTGGAAGTCTCATCGAAGAACTTGTGAAGCTTCTGGAATAGTTCCGGTGTAGGTGTTGTCCCCAAGGTTGAAGGCCACACTTCGGTCAGCATGTCTGCTAGGGCTACTGCAGTGATGTGCGTCAGCTTGGTGAGGACACTGCAGTGGTATCCAATAATTGTACGGCCCTTTTTCCAAGATTTCTTCCGTTTCAGGAACGCTTGTCCTGTTGGGATTTTGTACTGTTTGTTGACTGGCTTGTGCCCACTGTCCTTTTGAAGCTTTCCTCGGGTCTTGCGCAGCGATGCCGGAATGCCCACTTGTAGTGCCTTTTTAATTGTTGTGGCACTTGGTTCAACTGGAACTGTGGCCCATCTGGTTGGTTGGGAATTGGTTGGAAAAGTGCGGCATCATTCCATGTGGCTTGAAGAGCTTTAAGGTAAATCTTGGGGCAGTAGATCATGAGATGGCTATTCCCATGGTCTTCGTTGTGGACCACCATGTCCTTTGGAATGAGCTTTTTGAATTGCTGGAGGTTGTGAGCGGTGTATTTGGGCGTTTTGCGCAGGAATTGCTTGTGAGAGGAGATTTGGGAGTCAAAGAATTGCTCAAATTGTTTCAAAAGTTGTCGGCTGGGCAGCCCATGTTTGTCTGCCCATTTTTTAAGGGCCTGGGCTGAACAGGTCAATACCTGGCTGGTGTGTGGGTAGAAAGTTGCTTGCGCATTAGCCCATTGGTACAATGCTTGTAGTCTGGTGCTGGTGAATGTCAATTGTTCAATGCCTGAAGCAATGTGCCCATCGAGTGTTTCCAGCAACGGGTGCTTTTTGAGCATGCTGTCGCATGAGCATGAAAGGTCCCGAAAATCTGTCTGCGGTGTCCAATGTTCAGCCGCTTGCCTCCAGTTCCATAGTGCAGTGCTGAGCGATGGGTTTGCAGCTTCTTGTACTTTGGCTGATGGAAGGTGAAATGGAACAGCAATCTCCTTGTGTTCCAGGACAAACTTTCGTAACCAAGCCGCCATCCGAGACCGATATTCTGGGTGGGCAAGGAATGGCAACCTAATTGGCTGGCTGGATCTTGGACGAGTCATGTTGCGAAACTGCATGACTTTGTGGAACAAGCCTTGGAGTTTGCTTCTCTGGGGTTGTTCGATGACGTTTGTGAGCCTGTAGATGGCATAGATTTCCGCATCCAAAACTGCCCCGCTGCGAAGGTATCTGCACGCTTCAAAGGATCTCTTGGAGTTCTCTGCCAACCTGTAGAGAAGATCCCAGGCTTGAAGTCTCTCCATGGTGTGCTGTTGAAACATTGCAACTGAGCAAAACGTGTGTTTGCGAAGCTTTCTCCAGAGTCGTACTCCGGTATGGAGTACACTGCTTCTGTGCTGCACTGCTAATCGAACAAAACTATTGGATTTTCGTCGAAAGTGGCGAAGAATATGTGGGTAGTTCAGATGTGGCTGCCAGCGTTGTATGAGGAGGTGCTCAAAGCACCAGGCTTGCTGGTATGTGTCATGTGCGGAAAGTACTAAAACAGTGTGTTGGTAAAAAGTGTTGTTTCTTGCCCAATAGCGGATCGCTGGCTCAACATGCACAAGTTGCTCTTGTGTGACTTGTTTGTACTTGCTAATCCTGTTCCATTCTCTTTTAGGAAGTCCTTCCTTAGTGCTGCCAATGTAAATGTGCTTGCTGTCAACCTTGAAATGCCGAGGTTGCATTTGTTGGTGCTGTGGAAAAGAAATTGGCAGCCGCACGTATGTGATGTTGCTGTGAGAGAAAAACGAAAAGGTGTATTTGCTTGGGTGGAGGGAAATGTTTTTGAATTTCGCTTTGAGTTCTTTGCCTGAAAAGGTGTGCTCTCCATGATGCCAAATCAGTGTGAGATGCACTAAACCTTGTGCCCAAAGTGCTATTTGCTTGTCAACAAACGGAACATGATAAACAAAGAAGTTGAGCGCCTGCAAAAGTTTAAAAAGGTGGGTGAAAAGCTGGCTTTGCTGTACACAGCCATTGCTATGGCAGTTCATTGTTTCTGTCACTAGTCAGGCAGCCTGCAGTGCCGCCGCTGCAACGATCTGAGACAACGATTTGTTGCTGGCCTTCTCTGCCAAGTTGTAGGGAAGCCCCCATTTGATAGCCAAGGCACGGAGGTCGCCCAGGTCTTTGCTTTTGAGCCCTTTGTGGTGTTCCACAACTTGCTTGACGTACTTGTCGAGCTGGGAAGCCTTCTCCTTGTCCATGTGCTTCTTGATGTTTTCAAGCCATTGTTGCATGGCTTTGTCGGTGGTGGCTGAAGGAGGGTCCTCAAGAGCTTGCTTGGGGTGGTGGATAGCATCAACCTCAAGCAGTTGGACCTTGCGTTTCTTTGCGGGATGCAGTGATGAGCCTGGTTCTGAATTCGCTTCTCCTGGTTTCTCCCCTGTGGTGGTATGCTTCTCCGGAGTCAAAACGACTCCTTTGGCTCGGAACCGAGCATTCTCTGCCTCTAAGCTTTGGATTTTCTTCAAGGCGGTGCAATCTTGGGCGACCGGGTGGAGCTCATCCAAAAGACTCATGATTTTGTCCACAAGCGGTGTCATGAAGTCGATGGCATGTTCATGTTTGCTGGGGGGTGGTGTGTTGCTGTCAGCCCAAATGCGTTCAGCAATGGCATCAATATTGTATTTCTTTTCCCTGATCTTCTTGAACAACCCTGCAGCGAACACTGCTTCTGATGTGGATCGGGCCCACACTGGCGTGACAAAGGACCCTTGAGACAAAACTCGAAGCGCATGTTCTTCCCAGCCGTTCTTGGTGATGTCCACGATGCTTATGTCTTCCACCGGGCGGCCCGCTAGTTGCCGCTTTCGGGACCAATTGGTGGGTTGAACTTTGCGGTGGAGTTTGTACCCATATTTCTCACGGTTGTCTAAGAACTCCTCATCAGCCTGAAAGTCTGAAGGAACCGGAGTCTGGGTGATGCTGGCGGATGGCTTGGTCTGATCCCACTTTGACTCTGGCTGGCTCTGATCCCATGAGTTCTTGTGGCTGTCTGACCATGATCCCCAGGAATTGTTTGGGTTCCAATTGGGCCAAGAAGAGCCGGACTTGTTCCACGCCATTGATGAGGCACGGTTTGCACTGCAGATCGAAACGCAGGTCTGACAAAAAAGGGGCTACATCAGAGTCGCAAAAATGACTGCTGCTGGCTCAAAATTTGAATGGGCTTGTGGCTTGTGAAACCTTTTTCACAAAGTAAGTTCAACGTTTATATTCTGTAGTGCCCTTGCTGGAAGGTGAAACTAACGTCACATGATGGAAGGCGACAAAGCTGCTAGCGATGCCGTGAGTCTCATACTTATCAAGGTGCATGATCACAGTCGGATACAGTTGTTAAGCTGCAAGGCAAAGCTGCAAAGCTGCAAGACAAAGCTGCATTGCTGTCACATTAAGCTGCAAAGCTGAAGACAAAACTGCAAAACTGCAAGACAAAGCTGCACGGTCGCAACGTTAAGCTGCAAATCTGCAAGTTTGCAAGAGAAAACTGCAAAACTGCAAGACAAAGCTGCACGGTCACACTGTCAAGCTGCAAATTTGTACGTCTGCAAAACCAAGCTGCAATGCTGCCAGTCGTGTCTCTCGACCCTATCCCTTGTTCTCAAGTCAATATACTTAAAAATCAAAGACCCCCCAAAAAAACAAACCGCGAGTCAAAGTTTCGGGGCGTTGGATTACGTGGCGAGAATGCGGAAAGGCAAAGCCCGCAATTATGCGAACGAACTCGTCGACCAGGTAAACCAGTAAACCCAAGGAAAGCTGGGTGGGAAATGGTTGGAAACAACCCCCCAAAAAATACGACGTCGGTTCTCGAGCGCGGGGAATCCGCGTGGCACCGCCGCAGATAGAGTATCATTGCAAATCAATTTGGATCTACTTCCAAGCAACCAAGAAATGCCCAAACAAAAATAAAAAGAAAAAACACAGAAAAAAGGAAAAACAAAAAGAAGAAACCAAAGACGGCAAACGGTGACCTGTTGGGGGCAATAGAAAGAAAAAACCAATGGTTTGGTGGTTCCGCCAAAAAAAACGTTGACAGCATGTCAGAGACATCCGCCCAATGATGCATTTTCCATGGTACACAGTCGGTCTCAAGGACTGCAGGCACTAAACCGCGACTTCAACACATCAACAGACAAACAGCCAAGTGCCCAGGGGGTGCGAACAAACTGGAAATGGAAACATTAAACAGGGTGATGACATGGTTCGTGTGCCTGACGTAACTGCCAAGGTCTAGTTCGGAAACAGGAAAACGCAAATCGTCACAACGTCCATTTTTTTGCTGGGGATGCCGGGCTGGAATTGAATCATAGCAATGTTTTTGGTTGGCAAGGCAGTTTGCCCCGCTTTGAAATCTTAGAGTGCTGTACAATTGCTTCATTTCAAAAAACGGCCAAAGGTCACTGGGAATGCGATGCCCAAAATGCAATGTCTTTTCGTGTGGCAGCAGTAACATTTGTTGTTATGGTCACGAACTACATCTCCTGGAAATTCACTAGCTAGGTCATGAACGTGTCCTTGGTCACCTTGTGCATCTAGTGCCCCACCAAACGTAGCTAGGTCCAACGTTGTTCGAATTCCTCCAGAACAATTCTTCTGTAGTGATCCCCACGCCAACCCTACTATCACAAATGAAGTCTGGTGCTTGGCTAAAGCGGTAGTTTTTGCCACTGTGCGAGCGATGCCGGGGAGCTCTTCAAAGTCTTCACCCCACATATTGGGTTCTGCAGAATAAACTTCGTTGCCCTGGCAGCAAAACGCTTGGCTTCGCGGGTTGTCCTTGATACTTTCTCGAATTTTTCCTTCGTTGAGAATAGACACGGCATTTTCTTCCCTTGTTGCGTGACCAAAAAAGAGTAGTCGATTTCGTCTGCTGGTCAAAGGTGGCTGTTTTGTGTTGAAAGCTTTGAATAAAACCAAAGCAAAATTGCATGGTTTCAAATGTTCACCTTCTTGTGGTTCAAAGTGTAGGAGCAAACTGTGTTGCAAATCTTGTGGTGCCAGTCTACTTTTTGCCAAAATTGAAGCGACTTCATGAAAATTCTTCTTGTCAATCTCAAATTGCTTGGGAAAAAGCCCGTCAAGCTTATCTGCAATTGTAATTGTTTTGGTGTTCGGAGGTGTCTGCGGTATGTTTGAATGCAAAAGGGTGGTAAAAGTGCTGGGTGACATCGTTTGCCGAGGGCTTCTGCTTCGTTGTGGTTGTGGGTGTTGCTGTCGCGGTGGTGGTAGTGATGCAGATTTTGATCCCAGTTGAAAACTTTGTGCTTGGTCACGTGTCAATGGTAATGTAGGTGCTGGTGGTGGCTGGAGTTTTTGCTTCACTTGCTGTAAAAAAGAAATGGTTGGTGTTGCTGCTGGTTTGTAGTTGGGCCCGGGATCAAAAGGTTGCAGAATAGGCTGGGCTGGCAAGTGTGTTTGCTTGGTTTGTCCTGGAGCTGGTGGAGGTGGCAACGGGCTTGGTGGGTAAACGAATGCTCGCGGTAAGTTGTTGAGAGGATGTAGATCTTGATGTAGCGCGTTCGCAACTAATGCCCGAGAGGTACTCGATGTTGCTGCCGATTGCGTTGACATAGCCCGCTGGTTCAACGGTAGCAGCTTCGGAGTGAAGATAGTGAACGACATTGCTGGCCGGATAGGTTAAACAATAATGTGAGCTCACACATTAAAGAAACTGTTCCACTTTTCAACAGATTAACGTAACTTCCCGAAAAGCCTGAACAACTGAGTTTAAAAAACGAAACAACCTAACAACCCCACAAACAAACACATAAGCCCTTCAAAAATTCCGGACAACTCCTAGACGTCACCGGGGCACTAGTCTCCAAAGTAAAAGTAAAAGTAACTGGGGCGGCGTTTGTGGTGGCACCAAAAAATGTTGAAACCCCAAACCAAAATGGAAAACAGTGGAAGGCCATAAAAATTGGAACCAGGGGACGTATGAACGGTTGTGAGGTGTGAACATTTAACTTGGGAAATTCACTGTGGTTGGAAGCATGAAATATGCCAACAAATGGTCTGAGAATGCTGAAACGGCACAGCAAATGGAGAAAAATAGCTCGATCTCGCTTGCATTCTCGTTTCTAACTGTGCTCGTGCAAGCACTCTTACAACAGTGTCGTTCCGAAAGCAAAAGGTGCATTCAAATACCAGGTTTGGAAAGAAACACAAAAATCCAGGATCGAGTAGAAAGGAAATTGCCAAGATTCATGTGTGTGTCACCGACGCTGGTTGGTTGCCCTCCAAACAAGCAAAAACAATCCACACCGCTGCGACCAAAGCATCCCACATACACAAACATAAACAAAAACAAACAGACGTTAACACACACACACATGCATCAGAACAAACATACCGAGGGAAAGAGGAGGAGGGAAGAAGATGGTGCTGAATGATGAAAGTGAAGATGATGAGAAATGACTGCGTGCCTAGTCCTCGACCTTGAAGGTAAACCAGGAGAAAAGCGAGATGAATCAAGCTTTTCAGAAACCAGTTGGAAACCAAAGGATGTTCACACACTGGGGTAGTAGAGAAACGAGCTGGAATAAATCTGAGCCATGCTCGAAAAGTTAACAGAAAAATCTCATAGACAGCGGCGCTTGCGCTTAAACTGGTAAAGTTGGAGGGGAAAAAACCCCAAAACTTGGAATTTGGGAGGAGAGCGTTTTGCACACTATCCAAAACTGTTGAACTTGAGAGGGCAAGCCTTCTCTAAACCGGCACAATGGCCAAGGTGGGATAAATCCCAAACTACTTGAGCATAAAGCTCCACCTCGTCGCCCTCCCTTGCAGACTTTGGGGAGAGTTCAGTAGCCGACTCGACGGAGCGAAAACGGCCCGCATCTGACACACTTGTAGTGTTACCGCTGAGCGGCCCCCAGTCTTATGCGAACATCCTGATCCAATCGCAGATCTTTTGGAGTTCTTTATGCATAGCCGGAGTTTTGTCGCGCTGGCCAGTTAAACTGACGCAGGGATGAAAATGAAAGAAATCTGTCTCTGTCTCTTTGCAGTTTCGGATGCTCTGCTGGGTTTCCTCATCAGGATGCCCAAGCCCAGCAGAGTGGGCACCGACTGCTTCTCTTGTCTCTCTTTGTTTCTTTGCGCGAAATGGATGATGAAGACATGAAACCAGAGGTGAAAGAGGGAACAAGGAAAGGTAAGAACAGGACATGCATTCCCTTGGCTAACAGGGTTCCGCACACGCACACGCACACACACACACAAGCCCTTTGCAGTCAATGCACTGCCCCGAGTGGTGAGGAATCACAGGGATAGGAGAGGCCCCCCGTCGTTGATTCGATCCAGCCATATCGAACTGGCCTAACTGGTGGAGTGGCTTCCACTCACTGCAGACAGGGGTGGCACCCTTTTTATCAGCCAAGAAGGTTTGGCGGGTGGGGCTCTCGCGTTCTGATAGACCCCTTTGGTATTCTTCAGGTTCAGTGCAGTGTACGCTTTCCTGCTGGCCAACGTAGCCCTTGATTGCGGACACTGATTCAATACAACAGGATTTTTCCATCGATGTCTATCATTCTTTTCCTTGCCATTTGGAGCTTTTTCACTCGACACAACATTTGTGACTGTAACCCGGTCCCAAATCCGGGGGTGGCCATGCTGATTGGTGACATGCATCGATGCGGCACCAGAAGACAACAGACATTGCATGACTTTCCAGGTTTTGAAATCACTGGCCATCAGGGTGAGGGTTGCAACCGATCCACTACGGTTGCTGAAGCAGACTCATGGGTTCAGGAATTTTGTAACAATCCTGCAAAATGCGGACAACCGCCACCATTGAGCTACGGCTCCAGACAGCACTCCCTACCCAGTTCAGCTGTGCAGAAACGCAGTTACCGTAGAGCTTGCAAACATGCGGTGCTGTATGGAACCACCCAATATAAAGGGCGCACTTTCGGTCCTCAAGATTTTCCTTCATCATTGGTGCAACGTATCACAGCAGAATTTGATGTACAGCCCAAGCTGAAACCACAGTTTTTGCATGCTGCTACAAGGCATCCCCGTTTCACAGCCTTCCATTGGAACCCGGGAGGTATGGCGCAGAGCACATTTCAGGAGTTCAAGGAATGGACAAAAACCCATCCAGCTGATGCATTTGTGCTGACGGAGACCCGGTGGGGATTCAACTCCTGCTGGAGTGATGAGAATTGGTCCTATATACACTCTGCGGCTGCTGAAAGCCGATCGGGAGGGATATTGATAATGATCGCCCGCAAGTTTTGCAGTTCGGAGCACATTGGCTATGATGACCGTGTACCTGGACGCCTGTTGCACATCAGAATGCATTTTGACAAACGTGCAATCGACCTGGTGGCCGTCTACCAGCACACTGACCACAAAACGACTGCCAGCAATGAAGCCAGGGTCCAACTTTGGAAATCATTAGACACTTGCTTGTATCAGATGCCTCAGCGGAATAATCTACTCCTGGCAGGAGATTTCAACTGCACCACTGCTGCTTCTCCGCCCTGGACGGGCACTGCTGCCTTCAAATGGAAAGGACGCAAATGCCAGAGCAGACCTCATGCGGATCAGCATCACCTGATGCAATTGCTCCGACAGCATGGTTTGATTTCACTGACGGCCTGGGACGAGTCCACAGGACCGACGTATGTGCACTGTGACACTGCATCCAGGATCGATCATTTCTTTACGCGGATCAGCAGTTGTGATGGACAATCTAAACAGGTCAAGTTTTTTCCACATGCTGACATCATCCCGAATAACCTTTCTCATCACATCCCCATCCAGTGTTCTCTTAAAACTCGAATTATCCCCCATCAAAAGTTCTCAAATCCAACTCAATGCACTTATTCCCAACGGGCTTCATGTCGCCGGGCGTTTCTTCAGGAGAGTCCGACATGGCTGGAGCTCCAGCAAACAGTTCATCATGCCACCCAACAGACAGTGGATGTACAATCCCCAGACTCCCCAATTGTCAGAATTCATTCAGTTGTTGCTGATAAACTTCAAAACCTTTTTTCTAAACAAAAGGATCCTGGACGGACGGTGGACTATGGCACATTTCGTGACATTCTTGCAGACAAGTGGCACCACCGTAGATGCATCCGTAGACTCCAGCACCAACATGTTGGCAGTCCCTTCAGACGGTGTTTTCAGGCTTGGTTCCATTGGTGTCACACTGCACGCCTGCAACGATTGCAGCAGAAGCAGGCCAGACGTGCCAAAGCAGACCGCTTTGAGGAATTGTGCAAAGATGTTGAACACGCAGCAAAACTCCATGATGCTCACACCATGTTCCAAACCATCAACAGGTACTCCCCAAAGCGGCCCATGGCCCGGGCCAGACTCAGAACCCCTGAAGGACAGATCGCTAATCAGTACATGGCCCATGCATTGACTGTACGATTTGTCCAGACAACATGGCAAGGACCTGCAACCCTGCCGTGCTACTCTGAGAGGGCGCCGGAAGTGCCATTCTCTTTGGCTGAACTGGAGACGGCCATTGCTGCATCACATCCCAACAAGTCCGTTGCACCACCGTTCCTGCCAGCCTTAATTTGGAAAGGGTCGCCCGCAGTGGTTGCTGAATACATTTATGGTCATTTGCAACGATGGTGGTCACAACAACCCCCAATCATACCCCAAATTTGGAAGGACGCTTGGTTGACTTTTCTCCCAAAACCGGGGAAGCCCAACACTTGCCCCTCCCATTTAAGACCTATTTCACTCATGGAGCCCCTTGGTAAGATTGTTGTTGGCCTTCTTACCCAATGCCTGAAATCGCAGGTCTTAGGCAGGTTGGTTGGTAGCCCCCATTTTGGATTCCTCCCCATGAGATCAGCCACTGATGCGATCTGCCGTGTTGCGCGGCACTGTGTCCAAATTCGAAGCCTAATTGGCGCACATCGGAGAACACCAATGCAGAGGATTTCTCATGCACCCAAAACCACCATCTGTGGAGGTCTATCCTTATTTTTTTTGACATGACACGGGCTTTTGACAATGTTTGGAGACTGCACCTTTTTAATCATCTACAAGCCATTGGCGTTACTCCTGATATCATTTCATTGCTAGCGTCCTGGCACGAAGGTACTCAGTATCAATTGACCGCTCCTCATACCACTACATCGGTTGCTGTTGGCAAAGGCCTGCGCCAAGGATGTAAAGCGGCCCCATTGTTGTGGGTGTTGTTTATGGACAAGTTTCTGTGCACATTGTCCCAAAAAACTGGTTCTGATTGGATAGCTGAGTGCTTGACGCTGTACGCAGACGACGTGCATATCGGTTGCCAGTTTGCCAATTTGACTGAGCTCAGACTCTCCCTCAAAAACATTGGATTGGTTTTAGACACTCTCGAAGAAATGCGCCTTGAATTGTCCTACACCAAAACTTTTGTCATGTTAGCAGTTGCAGGGACTAACCATCGTGCTGCCTTGAAAGGCATCCAGAGACAGTCACCTGATGGTACGACCATCCTGATTCCCCGCAGCACTGGTCAAAATACTGCGTTGCCGATGAAAGCATCAGGTACATACCTTGGCATGATCATGAGTTATCGATCCTTTGAAGAGCAGTCTTGGGCCCATCGCACCAAATCAGCCTGGACCGCATTCCGTAGACTGCAGCCCTGGATCAAAAACAGGCAAATTCACTTACAGCATCGATTGCATTTGTGGACCAGTTGCGTGCACACCATCCTCACCTATAGCGTTTTTGCCTTACAGTGCACAACCAAAATCCTGCACTCATATCAAGCCACGGTGTACAGAATGCTCAGATCGGTAATAGGCGACCATGCCTATGTGACACATCACACGCATCAGCAGGCCATCAGACACCATCAACTGCAGCCGCCCTTGCAAATGCTACGTCGCCTTGCCATGACCCATTTTGCCAGAGTGACTGCGCGGACGACTCAGATTGCCACCCATGACTTTCTGCATACTCTCAATTGGACTCACCTTGATGAAACCATCCGACTCATCGACATGCTCCAAGATCATCATGCACAGGTGCCAATAGATCCAGATCCTGATCGACCAGTGCTGACGCGTGAGGCCCACCAATGCCCACACTGCTCGTTCTGCACTACTTCACTGCCCAACTTTCGTAGGCATATGACTGTGGTTCATTCTAGCTACCAGCACCGTACTGCACAGAGCTACCCATTGGATTTTGCACTGCATGGACGGCCTCAATGCAGCAATTGCCATATGGTTTTTACCACTTGGCGCACTTTTCACATTCACATAGAGCGTGACTGCTGCCAGGCCACACAGGGACGTCCACGCCAGTGGTGGAGAATGGAGACAGATGACACCGCCAATCTGCCTGGCCCTGAATCTACCGAGCACCCCCACCTGGACGTTGATCAGTTTCATGTGGGCACTCAACGCTTCTGGCCGATGTTGAAACAGATTGTGCATGACCAACGGTGGACGGATCTGCCAACACTACAGGACATGAGTGAATACCTGATGAACCACTGCATGATATGTGGCATGTGGCAAAACAGGTTCCAAGAACTCCACAGTCACATGCGGCTCCACCATGCTGAGCTCCTGATGGGGGGCATTGCAAAGGGAGCCCAACTGACACACATGCTGGACAGAGACTCTCACTGCTCCCTGTGCAATCTCACCTGCAAAAGGGAACATAGCTGCAATGTGACCTTGCAAATTGGACTCCTGAGAATTTTGCAACAGCCGCCGGACCAAATGGACCTGATCGCCAGAACTTGTGACATCTGCTCACAGACTCAGGCGACAATGGCGCTGTTATACAGACATGTTTGCCAGGTTCATGGGATCATCATCAATGACTGGTGCCCATCCAGGGACGCTCATCAGCACAGTTCTGGATGCGCGCATTGTGGTGAACTTTTCACCACGCGCTCAGGCCTGAGACGCCACATCACTGAGGGGCGCTGCAGGGACTTTGACCCCCAGTCCTCCCCCCAACCGTTGGAGGTTGCTGCACGTTGGGAGGGACTGCTTGCTGAGGGCAAGTTCACGGCTCCAGCCTTCACATCCATCCAGCGCATGCAGCTATCGCTCACATGTCAGTTTTGTGGCACACGTTACCAGAGGCAGGGAGACCTTGTGGCACACCTCCTGCAATCACACGGTGCACTGTGGAGAAACTCCCAGGAAACCTTGCGCTTCCTCCTGCAGACGGTGATATCACAAACAGGATGCCTGTGCAACCCATCGGTCCATGGCAGCAACAGAACACACGTTTGCACGGTGATGAGACAACTGGCCATGATTTTTCATCAATGTGAACTTGAAGTCTTGGTCCCCACAGTGTACACAAACTCCCTGTTGCAGGCCATGCTGACAAACTTGGGTGATGGAGATGCAGTCCGACTGACTGAACGCTTCCTCAGGGATCGCCAGTTCTCTCGGCTGTGGCAAGATCCACTTGTGTTACAGTTGCTGACAACCCGTTGTGTGGTATGTGGAGGTTTCTACCATGCGGCTCATCTGCCCAATCACTTGACCGTGATGCACCCCAATGACAGTGCGTGGGCAACTCAGATTGTCTACCAATTGCACTACTGCATGCAACAGCTGCAGCCCCAGGATTATCACTGCATTTACTGCCAGTTGGTGTTCAATTTGCCACATGACCCCAGGGATCTCATGGACCCACGTGAAAGATGCATGCGTCTGCAAGCCCATTTTACCTCAGGGTGCCCAGTGCTCAGACAGATCGCACTGCTGCTGCTCCCATTCCATGGACTCCGTCACGTGGGACAGACAGGACCAAGAGCTGATGGACAGCTTGGAAGCGCTGGCTCCTCTGCTGGGGACACGCAAGCAGCAGGACGCAAGCGACGACAGGCAGCACAAGCGACACAAGCCAACAAGCACAGAGGCTACAGGGGTCACACAGAGGGAGCTGGCCATGACGCAAGTGATCAAGGCCATGGCCAACCTCTTGCTGAACCACGATCGCAGCTTGCAGAATCTTCACAAGCAGGACTCCTTCGTTATCTTCGCCCGTGCGCACCCGATAGGCATGATGCCCATTATGGCGGTGCTGGCCAAAGACTGGAAGGAGAAGATGCCACAGAATCGGGAGAACCCGCAGTGGCTCACCCTGCGCACCCACCTCCTGAAAGGACTGATGCAGGAACTTCTCACGCGGGTGGTGCAGATCAGCGAGAGCCAGGTGGGCAGCCAACTCTGGGACACTGCAGTGGCCAAGAAGACCATCCTCCCAGATGGGGCCTGGGTGTACCAGAAATGGTCCCCCTCGGAGCAACAACTGGTCCAAGCACAACGCGCACCCATGCCCATGGCACAGATGGTCAAGACCCTGAAGACTCTGATCGCCGCCTTGCAGGACAACATGCATGTCCTCCGTTTCCACAGCTTGAGGACACAACAGGACACCACTCCCTGGATCCTTCAGCTGACGATGAGAGACTCCGAGCTCTGGGCCATTTTCAACGAGCTGACGGGCAACTCGGTGTGGGGGCTCCTTGCCATGAGCCTGAAACAACACCAACAGAGCCTATCCAAACAAGCCCAGGCCCTCTCGGAGTTGGTGGGCAAAGGCAAAGGCAAATCGACCAAGGGAGCGGGCAAGGGGAAGCAACCTCCCAAGACCACGTCCAATGCCTCCTCAGCACCACCGGCGACATCCTGACAAGGGAGCAGCGTCAACAGCTGAGGCAGACTATGACAGGCCTTGCACTGGCCAACCCAAATACCCTGTGCTACGCAAATAGCGCGGTACTTTGTTATTTGTGGACCTCCATGTCACGTAGAAATTTTCAGTTAGCAGACTGGGGCCAGCACTCAGCAACCTTGCTGGAATTTCTGCACAATTCAACAGATGCTCCCATTTCACTGGACTCACTGGTTTGGTTTGACCAAGTTATTACGGGGTGGGACCAAGCTGATGACCAAGCAGACAGTGCAGAATTCACCCACAGGTTGCTGAACTGGATTGGGACCGACATTGTGTCGAACAAATGGGAGCGCCGCGTCATTCACAGAGCCAAAACAGAGCTGCATGACCAAGGGGACGCCCATATGCCCATCACATTACAGCTTGACTTGGACATGATTGCCGACAATGATGTCAGTCTTGCAAATTTGGTGAGGCTTTGGCACGGGGACCTTGGAATGAGTACGGGCCTGACTGCACCATCGGACATTGTTATCTTGCACATTGACAGGTTGGTGCATGACCTCAATGGACAGGTACAGAAACTGCACACGTCCGTGCGCTTCTGTTGGACAATTCACTTGCCAGTCTTACAACAAGACACCCAGGTCCGTTGGGAGCCATATCAACTGGTTGCTGCATTTGCCCATCTTGGTGGCGCACATGGAGGGCACTACCAGGCACTTCTCAAAACATTCCCAGAGACCACCGACATTGCCTGTCCCAGTATGTGGCTGTTCTGTGATGATAATCGCCTTCCCACACGCTGTTGGTCCATTCCCCCGCAGTTTGAAGAAGGTGTCACTTGCATGTGGCTATGCAAATGCTCTCAGGTCGAGCTCCACCACTTGCCTGCGGCCCCGGTGCCAACAGAAGTGATGCAGCCATCCCACCCTGCTGCCACAGACAATGCCTTGGTGCGTCTGCTGACTGACAGCACCGGCTGATGTAATGATGTGCCCGCATGCATAGTGAGGGCCATCCAGGACCGCCACTGGCCTCGCTCAGCATCATACCCCCCAAAGCCCTCACCATTGGTGAGTGATCCCAGATAAAAAAAAAAAAGAAAACGAGGGCCAAGAGGCAAATGCCCAATCAGCACGAAGCCCAAAAAAAAAATGGTCAGATGTTTCACCATGAGTCCAACGAGGCAAACTCCCTCAGTGGGTCGCCCAGTGACTTCCAGATTATTTTTACCATTTGGACTGCAGTCGTTGCCAGGCCTTGCAACTGAGAACTGCTCAGCACAATCGGCATTTTGCTCAGACCTAGAAGGTGCACTCTGTTTTGGGACCGCCATTTTGGCTATAAGACAGTTTCACAGGGCATTTTGCTCCGGCCTAGGAGGCGCTTCAACTCAGGCCATTTTGGCATGCTCAATTGGATCTTGTTCCTGCTCTTTTGCCGCTGCAGGTTGTATCACCAATTTCTTCCGACCATGATGCCATTTTGGCAACCCGTTATGTGATTGACTGGTGATTTAGATTGCACCAGGAGTGCCACCATGACCCAACAATTTCTACCAGTGCGACACCTCTGAGTTGTCCGCAGGTACCCCAGCAATGTGCCCATGCGCCACTGGCACCCCACCCAAGCTTATGTGACGATCGCCCGATCGCACATTGCCCCTCGGCATCCCCGAGGTGTACCCCTGTCATATAAGGCCACCAAAAGAAGCCAAAAAAAAAAAGGAGGCCACCAAAAGAAGCCAAAAAAAAAAAAGCTGTTGCTTCGAATGTGTTTCACCTGCAGTGTCACAATGTGGATCCAAAGCGGCCAACTCCTCGCGTGGGTAGAGCCCAGTGATCCAAACACCAAAGTCCTTTGCATCCGCAGGCTGAAGCCCACTGACCCGGGGCAACACCGCAGTTTTGGACATGGATTGCACCATTTCAATGGCATTTCCAACATGCCACATCCGCCATTGCACGACACCGAAGCTTTGCTGCCCAGTGATTTTTCCCCCAGTCACTGGCAGCTGACGAGGCGGTAGGGAACCCAGACTCTTCTGAAACAGAAGAGCCGGCATGGAAACATTCCATAGCTGTTGGCGAGCGCGGGTTTCTGTCACAGAAATAAGAGCGTAGGAAAAAAAAACACACACACACACCCCACCAACCCCCACCCCCACCCCACACACCCAACCAACCCCCACCCCCCACCCCCACCCCACACCCACACCCAAACCCACACCCACACCACCCACACACACACACAAGCCCCTTTGCAGTCGCGAGTACTGCACGCAAGTCAGTTCAGTCTGACTAGGTGAAGCCTGGTAAAATCCTGGCCTGCAGCCATTGCCCCACGTCGCTCATTGGTACTTGTTCGCTGACACGGCGTGCAAACTCCCTGCCGGAGTGTGGTGGCTGGTTGCACTGGCCCTGCTTCCAGTGCGTTGCTGTGGCCTAGCATTGCTGCTGCGCCTGGTTGCACTACGTCCTCCTCCCATTGTGCTGTTCTACCTGCACCCTTTTGACTTTGACCTGACGATCGGGCTTAGCACTTTGGATCAGGGGTGGGCTCCCTTCTTTGGATTTTTCACTGGCCCTGTTGCTCATTGGATTTTTCTCTGGTTGAATATATTCTATTTGAGTGAGTGGATCACTCCTGCTGGCCAACGCGCCCTTGAGTGGGTCCTCTCCTGGCTACAATATTCTTCATCCAGCGGACCTTTGATGCCACCCAGGTTTTTCAGGCATTCCAATCAGATTTCGATCTCTGACTCAGTACTTGCAGCTGCACCTCGGTCCCAAGTCCGAGCATCGTGTATGACCATTTTGCTGTTGGTTCTTTTTGCTTTGACATTGACAATAGATCACGGTTGTATCAACACGATGTGGGGTGAGGGTTATACCACATCCATGGGTGGTATGAGAGCAGAGGGTTCTTTTGCCTCTGCGAAACTACATGGAATGGAGCCAAAAGCGGTCTCCGGACCAAACTATGCCAAACCCACTGCCAAAAGAAGCTTTCGCAGGGCTCAGCGACGTGCAGAGCTACATGGGTATACATGGTACCGAGGGAAGTTGTTCACCAATCCAATGACCTCTACATGTTCATCTCAACCGCAGATCTCTCAGGCATCTCCTGGAACTCAACTGGATCCACCGAAAAGAGTGATGCGCAAGCGTCTTCTTGCGATGACCTGGAATGCTGGAGGCCTGGCACCAGCCACATGGGACATGTTTCAACAATGGCTGGATGGACAAAATATTGACTTCATTGCAATTCAAGAAACCCATTGGCCGTTTACATCAGAATGGTCACAAACACGATATCACTGCATTCACAGCGGACTCTCAGGCAAACAAGGTGGTGTTCTATGCATGCTCTCAAAGAGATTTTGTCAGGCCCATCAGATCTCCTGGGATGAAGTTGACAGGGGACGCATTTTGCATATCAGAGTTCACGGACAAACAAGAGGACATGATTTTGTGAACTTATATCAGCATGTTTATTCAACCAACAATCTTGACCACCGTCAACGACTTTTGGATAAACTCAACGATGTACTCACACGCATTCCTCAACGCAATTTGGTAACTTTGCTTGGTGACTTCAACACTTCCATGCGACACAGATCCAACGTCGTCGGAGTGGGCACCTTCCATCACGAGGGCATCAATCGCACAGGCACAATACATGATGACGCACATGAACTACATGATTTGCTGCGACAACACTCCTTGTTGGCTTTGAATACCTGGTCACATTGCAATCCTGCCACATTTGTACATGATTCCGTTGCCTCCAGGCTGGACTACATCTGTTGCAAACGTGTACATGCTGATCAGACATCCAAGGAGGTCAAAGCATTACCAGAGTTCTTCATGCGCAGTGCCACAGGGGCACACCATTTGCCACTGCTGACATCCCTCATCAGGACATGGATTCCCACAACCAAGACCGGCACCACTGCGTGGAGTCATCGACAGAGGCTGGAACTCTATACACGTTGGAAACACCAAGATCAACCAATACTATCACTACAACAACAAGTCCGATCAGATGTTGCCAACCTTTCAGATGATTTGGATCCGTTGCAGTCACTCCACAAGGCTATGAACAACATCTCACCTATGGATTTCAATGCCAAACTTCCTGAACCTGTTTATCAATTTGATCTCACACCTTTTCAGGCCTTCAAGTATCATGAACAACAACTTCGACAACTTGCTGGTGATTCTCAACTTCGAACATGCATACAGGCTTGGTTTCATGTTTGCAAGCGCCAACGTGCACGAACCTTGATGAATGCCACTTCCAAAACTGCCAGACGAGCCAAATTGCAGCGTGTGTTTGAACAGGCATCAGAAGCTGAACGTGCTCATGATCATTTTCGACTTTACCAGGCGGTGAGAACACTTGCTCCAAAACAAAGCAATCATCGCATTCAGCTTCGGAATTCTGATGGCACACTTGCTACTCCTTCTCAGGAAGCTGACATGCTTCAACGATGTCTTCAAGATCTTTATCATGCTGACAAGGAGGTTCACTCACCGACATCATTTCAATGGCCATTTACAACGACAGACATGATGAATGGTTTTTTGAAATTGCCATTGATGAAATCACTTGCACCATCATATGCACCTGCACCAGTATGGCATATGGCTGCACCTGAGATTGCAGACTTTCTGCACCCTCACCTCACATATCTCAGTGCTGTGGGCCGCTTGCCACAGGAATGGAGCGACGGAAGCTTGACATTCTTGACGAAACCTGGCCGACAAGGCAAGGCACCTTCTGACTTGCGCCCCATTGCGCTGTTGGAGCCTACTGGCAAGGTTGTCCTTGGACTTGCTGCCTCACAACTGCTGCAGGAGACCTGGTGGATGCTGAGAATGATCCCACAATTTGCATACGTTCCTGACAGAGGAGTTGCTGACGCCATCAGCAGATTGATGCACCATACCTCACAGGTCAGAACATTGCTTCAACAGTTTCAATATCCATATCATCGTGCTGCGTCAGGACATTCTGCCCCTGACTTGATGGGTGGCCTAACCATCAGCCTTGATTTGTCCAAGGCCTTTGATCAAGTGCGTAGGGACCTTCTTTTCAAGGGTCTTGAAGATCTGCAGGTTTCCCCTGATTTACAACATTTGTTGCAATCCATTTACCATCACACGCACTTTGAGTTCACTTACAAAGGGGAGTATCGACAATTTGAGACGCTAAAAGGGATCAGACAAGGTTGCAAATGTGCTCCCATATTATGGACATTGTACTTTGTTCAGATCTTCGTTGCTCTTCATGAATATAGTCCATGGCAGTGGCTTCAACGTTGCCTCACTGCCTTTGCAGATGACATTTGCCAACATGATATTTTTCACAGTCAAGATGATTTCATTGTTTTGCTGAGACGTGCTGGGCATCTCATGGACTGTTTGGAACATGCCGGACTCCCCATCAATGTGGACAAAACAGTGGCGTTGTGCAGAATGAATGGACGCAAGTTGCAACAAACACACAAACGTTTCTTTCTCAAGAACAGCAGAGGAACCTTTTTGAAAATCCCCAGAGGTGATGGATCCACTACTTTGATTCAACTTGTGAACAACCACACGTATTTGGGAGTGAAACTGTCGTATTTCAACCCTGAGAAA
>CAMXCT020006490.1:0-7500 GCA_947184155.2 Cladocopium goreaui
ACACCTTTGATTGAACAATATGTATGAATGACGTATTATATATATATGGCCATATATGTTTATATATATATATACATACATGCAAATTGTATGTTGGTCAACCGCAATTTTAGACCGCACTTCAGTGCCTCATGTGTTTTTTTTTCCGCAGCATTTCCTGCGCCATGCGGCAGGACGTTTGTTTCTTCCATCCTTTTGATGACTGCAACAGCCGCATGGCACGTCTGGTCTTGGACTTCTTGCTAACCCGCGAAGGTGAGACCATGGTGGCTGGTGTTGCCTGGGGGGTAGATCCTCCAAGTAGCCCAAAAATGGTTTGTTTCCCCATAAGTTGAGTAACTTTACCCATTTTTTGGAAGGCATAAAGGCGGGTCTAAGTAGTTCATTTTTTTTGTTCTGAAGATATTGTTACGACCCAGTTTGGTGTCTTATAGACTTATAGATATATGCCACGGTGAACGTCAAGTAAAATTGTTGTACATACAAGTTGAGATCTGAGCCAACAGACATTTGGGGTATGCACCTTCAAAACCAAAGAAACTTGAAGTATAATCTCCTAAAGTGGGTTTGAGGCCAAGCTCCCTCACTGATGTTTTTTTTTTATCTTTCTTGATAGTATCAAAACATGTAAAATATGGAACCAACATAAGTCAGTCAATTGCCAATCTGCAATGTTTTGAAGGTTTGGGCATCAAAATAGACGGAACCCTGCGACGTCACAAAATAGTAATTGCTGATTAAGGGTAAGGGTAATCATCCCAATATGATCTAATTTCAGTTTGCAAATTGCATAAATAATTTATAAACTTGAACCAGATGGGATGAAAGTGACCATACCCCGAGTGGTTTCGTTGGAGTCCGTGCTTAAGTAGCAACGAATGAAACATGGAGTCACACAGTGTAGCACCACCATTCTGGCAATATGTTCAGCCTTGCCGAATTTTCACTTCTTACATTTGCTTGGGTGACAGAGGGCTACCTTCCGTTTCGGCACAACACTTCTATCGCAATGATGTTCTCATTTTTATACCAGTCATGGATAGTCATGGGCCATCGCTTCACATGTTAAAACAGCGCGACGCATTCAAAACTTACTGGTTCAAAAATACTTTTATTGCTTAAATCCATTTTCAAGACATCAGTAATTTGTGTTTTGACAAAAAAACAACGATTTTCTTTGTGACCGGAGTGATGAAAAATCATGTGCGCATATGATTTCGGCTCATGTCAACCATGCTGGCAGGATATACACTGTGCACTGTCGAGCCAATATTCCTGCCCTCTGGCGACGGGGTTTGGCATTCCAAGAATTGGCGGAAAGGAACACCGAGGGAATGTTGGAAAAATATTGGAACGCCTATTTCCAAAATTTCTTTCAAAATTGGAGGCACCATCCCACAAGGTGGTGCCCCATAGTTAGCTAAGTTGGTTTATAACTCCCATAACTATGGTTTATGGCAGATATAACTATAGTTCATGGGGTTTATAAACCAACTTATAACTGGGGGGCACCATCCTGCAATTGAAACCTACATATATCTGGAGCCGAAGCCCATCGCTTCCTGCAGGCTTTCTTGAAACAATCCATTCAGCCATAGCGTGACTCCATTGTCGGTAACATTTGGATTCAGCTGACATAGATTTAGACCCTCATTAACTCCGCCCAAAGAAGATAGACGTGATAGAAGATGGTGTTTCATTCCTGCATTTGATACTGTAGGTGAAAAAATGTACCACCTTGGATGGTTAAAACCCAATACCTAGTTGGATGAACCACCGTTTTCAGCTGGCGCAGGATGTTTACCATCCACAGTATCCCATTCATCTCCATGACAAATAGAGTTTGTTGTTTTATCCCCTTAGGATCCACTATTACAACCTATTATAACCCATGCAAGGTGGTGCCCCAGTTCGTTAGCTAACTTGGTTTATAAGTCCAATAACTAGGGTTTATGGAGAATATATCTATAGTTAATGGGGATTATAAACCAACTTATAACTGGGGGGTACCACCTTGTGTAATATACATATATATATATATATATTATGGAATATCGATCCCCAGTCAGATATGGAGAATTCCTGGACGACAGGAACCACCGCAAAAACTCCGGCAATGAGAAACATACAAGGGAATGACATTGGTTTTCAGAAATTGTGCAACAAATGGGGCAAGCGATGGGACCGTAACAAATAGCGAGACCTCTTTGAAAGTTTCTGCCATTTACAGTACCCATACGTTTACAGTTTGTCATTTTCCAGTAATACCTCCTAAACAAAATGCCATACATAGTGCAGACATGTGGTAAGCGATGGTACCTTCCCAAATTTGTTGATGTCCCAAATTCATGAAGCAACAGAGATTGCTAAGATCGTCCACCAAAAAAACTGGTTGGTGGTTTGGAACATGAATTTTATTTTCCCATCATATTGGGGTCATGTCATCATCCCAACTCAACCACCAACCAGAAACCATGGGTCCCTACAGGATGGTGCCCCCCAGTTATAAGTTGGTTTATAAACCCCATGAACTATAGTTATATCTGCCATAAACCATAGTGAAATGGGAGTTATGTTCACCAACTTAGCGATTCCGAACTGGGGCACCACCTTGTATAGAATTCCCGGAAATTCCTGGGATTTGAAAGCTCCAAACGGACTGAAATTCCGGGGATTTGGAACGCCACGCTCCGAAGGTTCGCGCGCTCTGCCCGCGACGCCGAAGGTGCCAAGGGTTTCGCGGAGCAAGTGCAGCAGCTGATGGTCAAGGTCTCAGCGGTGGCTTGGTGCATGGGAAAACATGGCGAAAATCATGGGAACAGATGGGAAAATCCTATAGGAACATCTGGGATAACATTGGAAAATATAGGAACATGCCGGAGACTTTGATGATTTAAGAATTGGACAATTGCCATTGAGTTCGTTGATTTAGCAGACGGAAAATAGGTGATGTTCCAGTTTGCAAGCTGTTAAACAGACACACTAACTATAACCATGACTAAGAGTTGGGTCATGACTAGCCATAAACCGAATTGGTAACGACTAGCAGTTTGCAAACTCGCTAAAACCATCGGCGTAGCATCGAACTAAATGGGCCATGACTTCCATGGCTATGTCAAGCTACCAGATGGTAAACCTCGCAAAAGCTATGCTCTGCTGGGATTTGGTGATTTTGTATATTATATATGACCATAGAATGGATCCAAATGGCAATGGATTGTGTATGGTTTATGATGCTGTTTTCGCCACAATCGTCAGTAATGATCCCATTGGAATTTGACATTCATTTGATAGCAGGAATGAAGATGACAATTGACCTTTGTGTTTGAGCACTAACTCGTGTAGGTAACATTGTCAAAATATCTTCTTTTCTCCAGTTTGAGGGTATGAAACATTACGTAAGAAGCTATTCTACTTGTAGCAGTGAATCTCTCCAATGTGATGAGAGAAGCGGATTTTTTAGACATGACATCAGATGGGAAACCAAAGGTAGTGCTGGTCAGATACCAAAAAATAAGCAGAGGTTTTACCACCTTGGAATTTGAATCCAGGATCAAAGGCGATGGGATGTGATGGGCTGGCGCTTGTATGGCGATTTAGTGGGGACCGGCCATGGCTACCGAGATTTTGAGCCATGGCCAGTGCCAGGGGATAATTACTATGTTGGGACATGCCTCCAAAACATGCGGAGTCATGGGGATACCCTCTGGTAAACATACAAAAAACTATGGAAAATCATTATTTCCATGGGACATGTCACTATTTCTATGGCCATTTTCAATAGCTTTTTGTATGTTTACCAGGCCGGGTATACCATATGTTCACAAGCCAGTTCAGAACATGCCATGGAAACTCTCTCATGGCCTGATTCAGTGATTCATCATGCGGCCTAGGAATGGGACAAGCCCTTGGCAAATTGGATCGACAAGTATCCTGATCCCAGTTTCGAAGCAAAGGAGAGATGGTTCATGTGTATGTTGCTCGGCAAGTTGGATCATGAAGTCCGAGCTGTACGTGATCAGGCTTTTTTTTGGCATTTCCATGTGGTCGCGTTTCTAAAAGATCCGAGAAGAAAGTCATGGGAAGCTGTGATTCTTGTTTCTTGGAAGGAACGATTCTTGCGACTAAGTGGTAACTGGTAACCCTTCAATGTATAGGTAATTATTGTGGTTGCCGGAGTGAAACAACTGCGCAAACATTGACATCTTGTAGGCTGAATTAAAAGTGATGGCGCAGGTATCACTCCAGCAACAAGTGATCAGCTCAATCCAATGGTTTGAGCAGAAGTTTCCCTGTTGCTGAAGGAGGTTTTTTCCAAAACCCCACCGAGGTAAAAAAAAACAAAAAGACCCAAATCGAATCAAGTCGATGGATGAAATGTTAGAAATCTTCCAGCTCTCTTCATAGTTCTGGGTAAATGACATAACGACCGAACCCTGTTCTCCCGAACCCTGGAATCATGGTTTTTATAGGGAAATCATCCCCAAATGGCCCAACAATTCAGGTTAGTGAAATATTATAATTTACCCAGATAGTTGGGCCTGTGCTTTGAGTCGAACTTGCTCTTTTCTACAGGATTTAATGCTTGGGTATCACCAATCTGCTTTCCAACATTGGTCCCTGAAACAGAAACTCTTTCGAATTTGAGTGATCACGAAGCATTTCCAGATCCATCCTCAGATTCCTCCAAGCCTTCCTATGTAAGGCTTACTTGGTGCCAAATAAGTCTTCTCTAGTCCTGTTAAAGTGATATATGTTTCCTGCAATAAGGAGTGAACAAGTGAAAAGATACACTGCACCCGTCCAGAAATCTTCTATGATTCCTAAGCCGCCTAGTAGAAATCCAACGTTTTTTGGTTGTTCTGAACATGAGCTAGGTTGTTTATGTGTTTTGCTGTCCAATTACAGCATTGTTTGAACATGTGTTTTCTCATTTCCTTCATCCTTCTCCTTCTTTTTTTCAAACCTATGTTTGCCCCTGACCTGCTTAGATTTGCCCATGCTGATGGTCGTGATCTCCGACCCTATTTCAATCCGAAAATGGTAGAATCGTAGAATTTCTGAAAACGAGAATGTCTTATTACCCATGGGATCCATGGTGCTGGTACATATGCTAACATTGGGGGTATATTGATGGGATCCATGTTACCATATATAGATATATATATATATATAGCATACATGTATCCTATGGGTTATGCCTTGGAAATGCGTTTCGAAAAAAAGGCTCCTTCCAATACACCCAACACCCAACAGCCAGCACATTTTATCCTGGCTACTTGAGCCCACCGTGAGGGTGTCCGGGACTTGATACATCTGAAATTCTGCGTTGCCAGCCATTGGCTGCAAAAAAACACATTTTGGAGGATGCCAACCAGCGGATCTCAGTATATAGTTGAAATGTGTTTTTTTTTCCCTGGCATTGGTTTCACATCTTTTCAGGTCGTTTTCAAGTCTGAATTTAATTTCACTAGAACCCAGTCCATGCTGACAAGCCAGTCAAGACTACATGTCGTTTGCTCCAACCATACAACGAAGCCGGTCATTATTTGCTTTGACATTTCTTCTCCTCACATTGGGTGTAATCTGAGGGTGTATGCTAGATGAACAAGGTCCACAGCTGGTGTCATCAGCTCCGTGGCTGAATCCCTGCCTAGGTCTAAAAAAAAGTTCGCTCTGAAAATCGAACTAAATGGGTGCTTTCCATTGCCAGAGTTGATTGAAAGTAAATCATTTGTAAATATCTAAAAAATGAAAATTCAATTGGATATGGATTGGAGTCTTTAATGTTGTCTTGATTTGCAATTGTAATTCAAAAGATTCATAGCCATCGCCTTCTGCATTAAAGGGCTCGCGGGGTCCTTGAGGCGTCTCCTGGGCTCTTGGAGCAGATTTTATTGAGCGCTTATTGATAGACAGCATGCAGCAATTAATATTTAAATTAGTTGATCAAGCTAGTTTCTGTGAAAACGCACATGCTAAAATAGTTATCAACTAACATAGTTATTAATTGATCAAATTTATTGGCTATTTCTGTAAAATAGTGGGTGAAAAGCTGGTTGGCGCAACAGCTAAACGTAAAAGGTCGAAGATGTGTAAAAAAAATGGGTGGTGTGGCTGACGTCCTGAGCACGAAGTAAAACATTGAAACCATTGCATTTGATATTGTAACAACCTGTATACATAGTAACTTACAAGCATGTAGCGACAGAAAAGCAAAATCCCACGATCTCAGGATGTTTTGCCTAGATTGTTCATCTATATGTTTGGCTTGGTTTCGACAAATCCCAGCTACCACCCCGAACCTACTTGTCAGTGGCAACAATTTTGTGGGGTGAATTTCCGTCTGAGTCTACAATCTTTGTTTCTTGTTGGTCAAGTATTTAGATATAATTCTCATGTACATACACATATATTACATTATATATATATATATATATAGATATAGATAGTCACCCTCCCCACCAGAATCTACCTTGAACACTTTTTGTTGGTATTTGCAGCAAAAAAAATATTGTTCTTGTTATTATTTTTGTGTTTTTTCACAGCCACTCAAGCAAGTGTTACAACTTTAAAGGATAGTTTGTGTATTCTGCAACAATAGTTCTGGATAAATCATAACATATAACGGCCTCACTGCGACCTCGCTGGAATAATGGTAAGTGGGGGTAACTAACCCAAAATAGTCTTACCCATGTATATATATATATATATACACTATTACATGTGTATATTTTGTTTGATCTTCATACATATGTGCATACATACATACCACAAGGTAAGATAACATAACATAACATAACATAAGATTACACAATATAACATTACTTGACTCAAGTTAACTCAGCATACATAACGTGCATAACCTACATAACATACAAAACACACAAAACACACAGAACATACATAATATGCATAGCCTACATAACACACATAATATAAAGCACATACAGAACATACATAACATACACAACATACAGAACATACAGAACATACATAACATACATAACATACATAACAAACATAACATACATAATTTACATACTGCACATACCATTCATACCATACATACCATACATACCATACACACCATACACACCATAGATACCATAGATACCATACACACCATACACACCATACACACCATACATACCATGAATACCATACGTACCATACATACCATACATACCATACATACCATACATACCCTACATACCCTACATACCGTACGCACTACCGCACATACCATACATACCATACATACCATACATACCGTGCATACTGTACATACCGTGCATACCGTACATACCGTACATACCGTACATACAATGTATACCATACATACCACACATAGATATATAGTTACATAGATACATAGATACATAGACATGTAGATATGTAGATACCAATACAATACAAATACAATACAGATACAATACAATACAATATGATACATATTTACATATCCATGATTTTCAATGATCTTCCATTATATCTGCA
>CAMXCT020006490.1:10000-32500 GCA_947184155.2 Cladocopium goreaui
CTTCCAAACAGGAAACCACCACACTGTATCAACCCAGTTGGACCAGGACATGGGAAAACCAGTCTTTTAGATATCTTAGCGCTGCTGACAGAATAGAAGTCGTTAAGCTCCAATTTAAAACAAATTTGCAGTGAAACCTATAAGGTTAGCAAATGTTCTCCCAACATGGTTGTATTACTTAAAAAAACATAAATTTGGATAAGTTATAAGTTACCATATATCATCATACATTGATGGTTGGGAGTGGGGAAGCCATCCCCGCATCACCTTTGGTCAAGTGCGAGCATGATTAAGATGATGATTTGACCAAATAATTCTACATTCCCAAATTATCAGCAGGCAGAGACAGAGATGACCAGTTTTCAAAAACCCCAGTTGTTTGTGTGTTGGTTCCTGGAACCAACTTATACTACACTTCAGCTATCATAAAAATGGATTTAGTAGTTGAGAATTCCAAAAATCCTATTCACCAGTCATTTTTTTCGAGGTTTTGCCATAGGTTCCACTGATTCCACGGTTCAGTTTTTCTTTCAGATCACCACTTCAGTTGGATGAATGAATTCCTATAAAATGCATATTGGAAAAAACACATCAGTAGCAAAGAATACTATATATATAATATATATATATACATCCCGCAGTCCACAATATCCCATATTCCAAGTACACATTTTTATTTGCTAAACAAAAAAATGGATATCCCGTAGTTTTGAAACAAATAAAATATTGCAAGTACACAAAACAAAGCACGATATCCAACTGGCACATCATCCCGCAACTTAAATTGATCCCACAAACAGAAAACGGTCATAAAATGATGTAATCCCTGAAAGCTCTAGAAAAAATATGAAAGCCCACAAACATTCAAACAAAATATACAAACCTGGTTGGTGGTTTGGAACATTTTCTATTTTCCATATATATTGAAAATAATCATCCCAACTGGTCCGAACTCCATCATTTTTCAGAGGGGTTGAAGCCACCAACCAGTAAACATAATTGCCCTGAACATTTTCGCCTTCCATGTTGGCCTCCTGCGCTGCCGGCGCGCTACCTTTTTCTGGCCACGGGATTCCCCGCACGCTGCCGTGGTGGCGCGTGCGCCAAAGGCGCACACTGCCGGGACCATGTCTTTGGGCCATGGATCTTACAGATCTACAGATCTTACAGTAGTTAAGTGGTTGTAATGTGGTTAAAACAAGAATAATCCATCCCAAAAAATCACCATAAATGGGTTGTATAAACCATAAAAGATTTGGTGGTTTATTATTGCTTTACCCACAATAGATGGCTATAGTATCTGGGTAAATTATAACGATCTCACTATTCTCTCGAACCCTGGAATCATGGTTAATAAGGGGAATCATCCCAAAATGGCCGAACTTTTCAGGTTAGTGAACTATTAAAATTTGCCCAGATAGTATATGTGTGTATATGTTCTAGTAAAGTTTGGGCTGTATATGGTTGTATCTTATAATTGGGATATCCCGATTATGGCCCCTGAACAATTGGAAACATGAAACGAACCCACATATTGGCAATCGAGGTCAAAGATGTTGACCGACTTCCATACTTGTTCTTCGCACTTGTCATTAGTTCTACAAAATATACATTATACATTCTCAGTCTATAAGTGTGTCTCTATCACTCTCAACCATATCCAGCGTTGCAGAATCTGTCGAATGACCACCCAACTCCTGCCAGAATCCAGGCATCGTTCAGCTGGATGAATGTCCCTACAAAATATTCGACCTACACCTTGTACCTCCTACCTAAGCATCATGATCAAACTACAGGAGTGGATTCCAATATGCAATTAAACTTGAATCACGATTTAAATCGTTACTGTACAGTTTGTAATTTTGGACATACTCGTATGGTCCCTCAATCGTTTCTCTTGTATACTTCTACCTGTGCCTGCTAGGGGTGAACTCAAGATCTAATCCCTTTTGTTGCTGGTTCATTGCAGAAGAATTAGCTCTGCATTTAATACTTTGATGACATCTGGGAAAGGAGAGCGAAGAAAGAGCACGAGTTATCAGAACCAATATGAACAGAGTTAACTTGAGTGAACTCAAGATTGAATTCTATCACAACAGTTTCCAAGCATCCGATGGAAACAAAAAAACCTAAGGCTTTACCGGGAAAGGAATATGAAAGCAAGAAACGGAAAGTAAAGAGCATAATAGAACAGGAGAGAACATGAGAAACAAAGCAACGGGCGAGAAAAGTAAGATAAAGGCATTGGCATTGACTCAAAAGTTAATGCCTTACATTTGCGGCCAATGCTAACCCTGAAAGGTAGGGAGTTATATAACTCTGGAGTTCAGCCTTGCACCATTGACCTGGAAACGCAAACGGATGATGAAGGATTGACACAAGATTTCAATTAAATGTTGAATCCATTCCCTTCCACCATGATCAAATGGGCATACCCTCTGGTAAACTAACATAGCTATGGAAAGATCCACCATTTTTCATGGGAAAATCCACTATTTCTATGGCCATTTTCAATAGCTATTTTGACATAACCAGAGGGTATGGCTCAAATTTATTTACCTGCATGCTCTGGCTCCAAACGGTGCCCCAATGCCTTGACTCACGATGGGGCAGCTTGACTGGTGATCGCTAAAAAATGGATTATCATCCCCAAAGGCATCTACTCATCCAACCGATCACCAGTTATTCCCTGGCAATGGCAATCCAACATGGCTTGTTGGAAAATTCCCCCGTTTGCTTCGATGACGTTTTCCATAAGACCCACATTTTAAGAAATGGACTCTCCATCCCAAATGCTCCATGGTGCTGGAATATGTACACCAACATTTACCCAAACAAAATCACCCAGTCATGTAGGTTTGTATATACCAGCACCATTTTCTTCGCATATGGGCATCACTTGCAGCGAGGCCACTCCAACTGCACGCCCTGCACGCCTTGTGGCGTCGCGATGCCGGAAACCACTGGAGTCCCAGCCGGGCCATTGCCACGTTGCGGGACGCTGCCGTGGGTCGCACCGGTCGCTTGCGTTGGCTGCGGGCGCCGGCGGAGACACGGCGGCCCGTGAGCACCGAGTCCAAAGGGACGGAGGAAAAGTCGCAGAAGCCGACTGTCAGGCTGGGCGGGCTGGGCCATGATATGATTCAAAGCGATTGTGGGTGTAGCTGACCCTAAAGATATATGATACAATATGATACAATCATCTACTTAGATGGATCATTGTTGGCCAGTTAAATGGCTAGTAAATGTTGGGTAGATATCCTTTTTTCATCGGGGATGCAGAGATTTTTTGTGCGTTCTAAAGTTGGGCTGTCAACCCAGTTACTAACCAGTGGAAAATCAATACCATTGCGTACATCTAACTGGGCACAGAGATCAGACCCCTACTGCACCAGCATTTAGGCCTCTAACTGGATGATATTCCGTTGGAGGATGTTTGGGGCATGTGCCCAGTGTAAAAGCTGGAAAGCTGGTAGGACCCCATCAATGTAGAAAGGGTGATATCATGCGAAAGGGGTGATATCATGGGTTTGTCTAAGTCCCCCTCAGGGTACTCCACCCCTGGGGGCCAAGATGTATATTGATTTCCATCTAACAGTGATCAATGAAGCCTTATTAAGCCCTATCATGTGAGATGTGTTTCCAAGAATGAGGACCTGTACCCAAGACTTCTGTGTGATGTTGATATTCTTTCAATGGCTTCAGGTACCTAAATTGGAGGTAACCATATATAGAGCCTACGAAAGGGCAAAATTTCAGGGGATGTGCCTCAAAATATTGCTTTGTATATGGTAGAGTAGCTCCATTTTAGGGTCCTGAAAATCCCATGAAGGCTCATCTGGGATCCAAATTCCACGAAGGTTCCATGGTAATGTTCGCACGAAAAGGGCCTTAATGATACCATGGTAAACTGAGACTTTGCTATATTGGACAATCAGCCCTTTTTCAGTTCAGTAAATCAACAAACTAATTGGCAATTGTCCATAGCAATTCTGCAACTGTGAGCCAGTAGGGTTTCGCAGACCAGTATATGATTTATGATTTACCCTCTGGTAATTTAACATAGCTATTGAAAATGGCCATTTATAGTGGATTTACCCATTAAAAATGGTGATTTTCCATAGCTATGTTAGTTTACCAGAGGGTATGAATTATTTGCAGTTCTGCTTCTGATTTCTTGAACCCTCCATGGAAAATAATCTGAACTGTGAATACTGAATACATCTGAATACTGTACCCGAACCACAATCGGACCTGCTACATAAGTTTCAACAGAACTACAAATTCTATGAGGGCTCATTATAGTGCATTTTGGAATACCCATTAACCAACCATTTTGACGCTGCTCATATCATTTTGCAGATCACTGCTTCAATGGACAATATATCATGAAATCCCACGAGATCAGACAAATTCAGAATTATCCTCCTATGATATCATAAAACATAACTTACAATTATCATAACAAACTCATAGCATATCCTACAAATGCGGCTGGAAGGAAGTGTGGATTCGCATCCTGGTTCAGCCGCTAGCCCACACCCAGCAGAAGTTCCCTGCCTGCGAGCCCTTCCGTGCACCGAGCAGATCTGATGGAGTGGTTTGGATCCGCAAAGTCCTCCAGACCGACCTTCGACAGGTCCAACTACAAGATGGCCTCAACTTCATCTCCCAAATGGTCCATGGTGCTGGTATATTTACCTACATGACTGGGTGATTTTGTTCGGGCAAATGTTGGTGTACATATTCCAGCACCATGGAGCATATGGGTCTGATCGGTGTGGACACCATCGTGGAACTGCAGCCGCCCAATCAGTGCAGTCTCACAACATATCCATGAAATCCCAGAAGATGTTGCAGCATCAAGGGAAAAACCCATCAATGACTCAAATGACATTAATTATATTTGGTTAAGAATAGAATGACAACCATACCATAAACCCTAGGATAAGATATCACAGGATGTCATGGAATCCCGCAAAATCCATCAACAAATCCACAGACAAACCATAAAATCCCATCAAAATCTCTCAAATCCCATAACATGCCATAGAAAACCACAAAGTTCCTTAAAAAAAACTGAAAAAATGGCCATGCACTGCCTATCTCGCCCTCCGGCGGCCTGTCTCGGGGCGAGGCGGTTGATGGCTCTGCTTTGGCCAGACCGAGCACTTCTCTCAGTGCCTTGGATGGCCAAAGGTGAGGATCTACCCAGTGAAACCATGTGGATTTCTTCGAAGGATATCCTTATGTAAATCGCATGATGTGTTAACATAGGACCTATGTTTGGGTATGGTTTGGTATACCGATACATAAAATGGTTTAAGGTAGATCTCGTTGGGATTGAACAAAAACATTCGGAAATATGGGATGTATACATAAACAGCAATTATATCAATATCAGGGATGTGATTGAGATTTAAACCATGAATTTCTATGAAGATTCATAGCCAACCATGTTGCGGGATATTCACTGGGATACTTATTATATATATATATAACCAGCAATGTGACTTAGATTTTTTGTCTGAAAATGGGGGGATACCCCAGACACTGCGATTTCACTATAGCGTTGAGCTCATCGCAAAAGAAACATTTTGAGGGAAACATTATGATTCACTAGTGGCCAAAATTGGGATAACCGGTTTTTTTAAACAAGCCCAAATACTCATGGCATCAAACAATCCTAAATGCATCTAAGTGCTATATTCCAATCCCAAAAAAGGTTGCGGGCGTATAATAGGAGTATAATGGCACCCCGTTGCGGATAACTCCCCGGCACACCGTCCCAATGATGGACAATTGTTCCCGCATGACATCGTCGAAGGAAAGATCTGCCGTCGTTGCGGCCTGATTGACATAAACAGCAGACATTGTTAAGGCCATATTTCGTCCTCATGTTGCAGACATAGAAAAATAAGTTCAACTTACCCTCCTGTAAACTAACATAGATGGAAAACCAACCATGAATGTAGATATTTTGTTCAAAGGATACCATGTTTTTCCACACTTTTTGTAAGTTGACCCTAGGGCCCTAGCAGTTTCTCAAGAAACTCAGGTGGCGTTTTGCTTCCTCGTTGGTGCTGCTGTGTCCCAGGTGGAGTGGTCACCATGGTCGGTTTCTTTTTTTAGACACCCTCTTTTAATCGTGGCTGGCCGGGGAAAAAACATCAATGGAGGTTTGAATGTTTGAATGATAAAATCATCGAAGTAACTTTGTGGAAAATGCCATATAAACCATCCATATGGGTGATGCAGTGATGCCCTATTTTAGGAAACACCCAAATAAATGCAAATGGGTAATACTGTATCATGTGACTTTCTACAAGCATTTGATCTGGTTCCAACTCTTAGTACTCCCTGACACCTTGGGGTAATTCCACTGACAAGTGGCTGTTTCATAAACCAATAAACCAAACATATATATATATATATAACTATAGTTCGATATGTCTACCATATACAGACATTTACTCAACAGTTCTACATAATGGGTCCCCCAAGATAGCTAAGTTGCAGTATAAGTGGCTTAACTATGGTTGATATAACTATAGTTAAAGGGGTTTACCCTCTGGTTATTTAACATAGCCATGGAACATGGCCCATTTATAGATGATTTTCTCATTAAAACCTCCATTTATGAGGGATTTTCCATGGCTATGTTAAATAACCAGATGGTATAAAAAAAACTTATAACTGGGGGGCACCATCCTGTAGTAACCACTTTGCAGGAGCTGGATCCAAGGTTTAGGGTGGACCAGTGTCCCAATATATTATCAGTGGGCCTCAACCTTGGTTGTAAACCACTTGCGAACTGGAGTACATAATAGTATATATATATAACATATAATTACTTTACTTCGAGTCATCCCCACCATGACATTTATACGTTTTGTTACTGGCAATTCTTCTGGCATTCTATCTGACATATCTTCTGGCATTCGATCTGGCATTCTATCTGGCATTCTATCTGGCATATCTTCTGGCATTCTACCTGGCATATCTTCTGGCATATCTTCTGGCATTCTATCTGGCATTCTATTTGGCATATCTTCTGGCATATCTTCTGACATCCTATCTGGCATTCTATCTGGCAAATCTTCTGGCATTCTATCTGGCAAACATTCTGGCACTTTATCTGGCATACCTTCTGGCACTTTATCTGGCATACCTGCTGGCATTCTATCTGACATTCTATCTGGCATACCTTCTGACATTCTATCTGGCATATCTTCTGGCATTCTATCTGGCATATCTTTTGGCATTCTATCTGGCATATCTTCTGGCGTTTTATCTGGCATATCTTCTGGCAATCTATCTGACATTCTATCTGGCGTTCTATCTGGCATATCTTCTGGCGTTCTATCTGACATTCTATCTGGCGTTCTATCTGGCATATCTTCTGGCATTTTATCTGGCATATCTTCTGGCATTCTCTCTGACATGCGATCTGGCGTTCTATCTGGCATATCTTCTGGCATTCTATCTGGCCGTTGAGGTCCAGCGGTGCTCACTGAGCTCGGAAGGTGCTCACTGAGCTCGGCGGGTCCCAGGTTGAGGTCCAGCGGTGCTCCTGAGCTCGGATTGTCCCAGGTTGAGGTCCAGCGGTGCTCACTGAGCTCGGCAGGTCCCAGGTTGAGGTCCAGCGGTGCCCAGTGCGCTCAGACCCTTGCAGTTGAGGTCCAGCAGTGCCCACTGCGTGCGGAAGTTGGCGAAGAGCTTGGCGAAGAGTTGGCAAGGCGGAAGTTGACATGGAAGTGGCAGAAGTGGACCTGGAAGTGGATGCAGAGGTGACGGAGGAGAAGGAGGAGAAGGAGAAGGAGAAGGAGAACAACTCTGATAAAATCTAACCCTCACCTGGCAGGCGGGGAATAATATACGGAAAACAAAAAAATACCCTTTGACCAAATTCTACATCGGTGATATAGCCTTAGAGCTAAGGACCATGTTTTTCTTGTATGCTGCCTGAAACTAAGGCTTCACATAGACCACGCACATGCTAGGTCCTGCTAGGTACAGCACCAGGTAATCGTCCGCGGCTCCGCGACACAGCCCTGATCGTGTCTGGGGTCACGACCGGATCGTCTCTGGATGCACAGCAGTCATGGCCACGAGCCGGCGCACAGCCGATGGATCACTTGAGGTCATCCTGCTGTTCACAAAGAATGGCTGGTAGATGTGGTTTTCCGCCCAGTCCTTTGGTATATAGTTAATCCATCCCAATCTGTACATGGTAAAACGGTAGCAATTACCTATACCAATCCCAAGAATCAATGCGAATCTTGGGCTATGGGGGAACCACCACACCCTCCCGCCCTGGGTCTGTTTCCACGGATCGAGTTTTCGGGATCCCCACAAAGGTTCTACCTTCCGAGAATCAAACATGGCAATTGAACATCCACCATCCTTTGATGATGTTCAATGATTTTCTCATTTCAACCTCCACTTCGTTTGGGGATTGGGACTTAAGACCTCCATTTAATTCAATGCTTTTCCCATGTAAACCTGAGTAAACCTCCATGTTTGTTGGGAAATTCGGATAATTCGGTGGAAGGCCTTTCTTCCGCACTGCCTCAGCGAAACGTTGAAAGTGATCATCGATGCGTGCCATGGCGATGCTGCGAAATCTCAAAAAAAAACAACGAAATGTGGGCTTTTGATGTTGGAATTTGCAGGTACCCGGCCTGGTAAACATACTATTGAAAATGGCCCAGTCGAAATAGTGGATTTTCCCATTAATTGCATGGTGATTTTCCATAGTTTTTTGTATACGTTTACCGGGCCGGGTAATTTCATAGAATTGACACCCTGTTGCTTGATTACTGTATGGAGTTTTCCTAAGTCACGGGGGATCCCCCCGTCGTCACCATTGCTTTCAAGCAATACTTTTTTACGGTCCATCACGATGATTTGGTGGTCCCATGGATTGGAAAACTCCTTAAAAAACGGGAAGATCACCGGGGGTTCAAATTCTACCTTCGGCACACTAAAAAGAAATGGTTTTTCAGATAGAAACATACTTCGGAATATTCTGGACATGATTGTGGTGTCAAGAGGGTAAATGATCCTTAAGTAGGGGGTTCCAACTTAACTCACTTTTCTTAGTGATACAATCCATTTCTGAATTGGTGGTTTCAGTCTGTTTCTGAATCATGTTTGAGTTTGGGGTAACGACCCCATGGCTAAACGTTTCCGGTTGGGAACTTATAATTTATCTGTATTTAAGTATTTATCTCTATATATATATATCATATTGGAGGTTAGTCATGTCCCAAACACTGCACCCAAAAAACTGGTTTAACTGAAGTTGGTCATCCCCAGAATCATACGGCTGGTTGGTGGTTTGGAACAAGCCGCGTGGCCCAAGTCCTGTCAGGGTGGTGTGGCTACGCCGGCTAATCCTTGGGTGTGTTGCTGCGCATTGACTGCCATGGCATTGGATCCATTCCCCATGGAATTTTCGTCGGTGTCGAATGGTGATAGAATCACTTTGGTCGTTGATCTTCTTACGTTTGACCCTACTCATGACTCCCATTTGCTCCAGGTCAAGCATTCGGGTATGTTGTGTTTTTACACTGGTTTGCTTGAAGCAGGGTTCAGTTCGTACACAATTTGTGATGCTGTTTTGGGATGTCAGTATCCTATGCCTCGAATCATTTGTGGAGAAACTACCAGAGTCCTCTCACATGCACGACCTGGATGGCATGACTTCCGAAAGATCATTGATGCCTGTTCAGGTTTCGGTGGAGTTGCACATGGAGCTATGGCATTGGGTTTGAATACCACTGTAGCGGTTGATTTCAATGGTAAGATGCTTCATTTACATTCCAAGCATGATGGAAGTGAAGTTGTTTGTGGGGATGTGGGGCACAATGAGACCATTTTTAAGATTTGGCAAAGGTCTGACCGAGCAGCAATCATGACTGGGGGTTTTGCATGTCAGCCGTATAGTGCACTAGGTGACCAGAGGGGTAAGGATGATCCGAGGTCAGCTTCCCTGACCAGTGTGCTCAGAGCTGCGTACCTGTTGCAAGTTCATGTGTTAGTGCTAGAGCGCGTAACACCTGCCAGAAAGAATGCATTCGTTTCCCAATCCATTGATGCCTTTGTCAAACTGATGAACTTCCGGAAGGAGGTGGTTGATTTGCATTTGGAGGCTATTTGGCCTTGCAGGAGAGCACGTACATGGTGGGTTCTCACGAGTCCGGTCCTGGGTCCTGTTGGTCTTTCAGATTGGCAAACCATGTCAGATGTTGATGTCGTCCAGCGGCTCATTCCATATGTTTGCAAATGGCACCCCCAAGATGAACTTGCTTTGTCTCTTGATGCCAAGGAGCTGACTGCTTTTGGTTTTGAGGATGGGTCTTACACCAAATTCCTTCTGAAGCCTAGGGATGTTGCTCCATGTTTTTTGCATGCCTATGGATCGCAG
Source organism: Cladocopium goreaui (assembly GCA_947184155.2). Lineage (NCBI taxonomy): Eukaryota > Dinophyceae > Suessiales > Symbiodiniaceae > Cladocopium > Cladocopium goreaui. The sequence goes on from CAMXCT020006490.1 coordinate 20,433, forward strand.
TTAAGAGCCTGTCCGTGTGGTTGCCGCAGTGGTCCTCTGTCTGCACAAAGGTTAGCTGAGAAGGGTCTCTTTGGATGCTTGCTTTGCAGTGCCGCTCCGCCTGATGAGCTTTCCAATTTAAGGCACCTTCATCCCAGTGAAGCTTTGATTTTGGTTGGCATGGATCCCATTGTGGATTTTGGAGAAGATGTTCGCTTGACGTTGTCTGCCATTGGCCAGATTGCGAGCCCACTTCAATCCCTTTGGGTCCTTAGTTTCATTTCGGCACGAGTTGATGAACTCCGACATGGACACTGTGAGTTTCCACCTTTCACACAGTTGCAGGCATTTCGGTCGTGGCTTCTCATGAGGTCGAAGATTGTTTGGCCTTGCAATGATGAAATGCTTGATGATCCCAAGTTGGTGCATTTTGTTGATTGCTGGAAAGGCCATGGTGATCTGTTTCTCACTATTCTGTCAGGTGGGCTGATCTCATAGATCGCGATGTTTCAATTGCTGCCATTCTTGATGCTGTGATGCGTCAGGGTTTGAACTCCGACAACGCCCCTGATTGTCAGTCAGTGCCTGATGAACCTGAAACACCATGGTTTGACACGTGTGTCATTGACCCCAAAGGGGAGCCTTGCATTCAATGTGATAAGTGTTTCATTTCGTTTCTTGACGCTGATGAGCATACGGTGCCATTGATGTTTTCAGGTGGTGGTGCTGTGAGTGATTTCCTTACTGCCCATGCGAAACTGGTTGGACCTTTCTGGGTTGGCAAACTTCTTGATGCTGAGGGAAAGGAACTGCCAATGTCTCATGTGATTCAAGTTGGTCAGCATGTTCAAGTTGGTTTGTCATCTCCCGGTGTTGGGGTCCCGTTTGGTGTGCATATCTGTCACGATCTCATTGGTCCTCATGCTCTCTTGTCTGGTGATGTTGACATGGTTGCCTGTGGACAAGGTCTGAATCCCACCATTTCCCCTGAACCTGCTCCAATCAAGCTGCTGCGGGAATCCGGGCCACTCCCTAAATTGCCCGTTGGTATTTTCATGCGGGAATCCGGGCCACTCCCTAAATTGCCCGTTGGTGGTGTGCCAGGGGAATCCGGGCCACTCCCTAAATTGCCCGATGGTGATGTGCGAGCGGAATGCGGGCCACTCCCGAGAATGCCCGCTGGTGCACTGGATGACAAGCCTGAAAATTCGCACAATGCCTGTGTTGAGGCTGCATTGAAACCTAGGGGTGTTCCTGATTCCAAAATTGGCTGTGAGGGCAAGCCTTTGAGCGTTGACCCAACTGCTACCTGGACGCATCCCTGCTGTGCAGGACCTGATGCTGACATGAATGATGGCTCCAATCAAGGTCTGACCTGTGATGTTGGAGTTTGTTCTGTTGTTGGTCCTGTCAACAATGGTGCCTGGGGTGCTGCTGATTCCCTTCTTGCTTTGGACTCCCATCAGTTTCTGAATTTGCTTGTCCCGTGCGTTGCTGACCTTCCTCGGCTTCATTCTCTGAGACAGCAGTTTATACGGGGTACTGATCGCTTGCAGTTGTTGGGTAAACATCAGGAACTTTGGGCTGATGATGAGATTCGGTTTCATTTGTATTCCATGCAGCAGGCTTTCTTGAAGCATCCGAAGACCTCTCCGTGCCCGGGCCTGATCATCATTGACCCACTGGTTGCTTCGGCCTGGATCCAGAATCGTGCTTTTGCTTGTGAACAGTGGGCTGCCGCTCACCCTGAAGTACGTAGCCAAAGTTTACAAGTGATTATGGTTGTTCGGCTTGAAAAACATTGGATCCCAGTCCAGTTTGTTCCTATTGGCCAACATGTGAATGTTTTCACCTGGGATGCGCCTGACAACTCGCATGATGAGCTCAATGGTATGATTGAAAAGTTGGTGATGGCATGGGGGTTCTCCACATTCCTTATCCATCGACAGCAACGAATGTTCTTCTCCAGTCGGTTGTGTGGGGCTCTTGCAGTGCATTACATTCAACATGTGCTTTTTGGGACTCAACTCCCTACTGCTCAGGATGAGGCATTTGCTTCTCATACCAAATTGCGTGATAGGTTTGTGGCTTGCCTGAGTCAGAATGCGTTGGTGATGAGGCCGTGGCTTTGGGGTCATGGTGATGACGAGGAAACTGAGCGTGAATGGCCTTCTTCCCCGCCGTCTCCAGACCAATCCCCGGTCACTGGTGCTGGTGCTGCCGCATCAAGTAGTGAGATTCCATTTGCTAGTGATTCGAACCGACTGCTCTCCACACACTTGTGCATTTCACTTGATGATCGACTAGATTTAATGAAGTCGCATGGCCGTGATCTTGCGGATGATGAGATCCGATTTCATTTGAACGTCCTGGTTGATCAGCACAATGCCTCGAGACACATGTCTGCCCCTGCCAGTCCATATGTGTGGGCTTTTGATTGCCTGAATTTCTGGAACTGGGATGATGTGGGGCATATCCTCACAGAAAAGTGGTGTAGGGGATTTCCGTCTGTCCGTGAAGAGTCCCAACAAATTGTCACGGTGATGCATGTTGATGACCACTGGCTGCCTTTTTGGCTGGTTCCTGGAGGACGGGTGTTGGTGGCCCATACTTTCAATGATTGGGTAGACTGGGATATTGTTGAGGGAAAAATTCGATGGATGGGTTTGCACCTTGGCTTTGAGGACACCGTTATTCACAGGGTCCCAAATGGTTTGCCTGATCACCGTTTATGTGGTCCGCATGCTCTTGCTTTCCTTGCTCACATCTTGTTGCGAGTTGATTTGCCTGAGACCATCACTGAACTTGAAGACATGTTCACTGGACAGAGAGCCTCTTTTGTCCAGGAAAATTATGCTGATCGTGCCTGCAGGTGTCCGATTATCTGGGGAGCTGGAGGTAGTGGTGCTTTGATTAAGTCCTTGTCTGATGAGCTCCTGCGGCATGGTGTTCCTGCTCAGCTGACTGAGGCACGTGCTTCTCAAGCTATTAAAGCGATTGGGTCGGAGCAGTTGGTACAGGCATTGCAACACAAGCAACCATGGCGCCAGCTCAAGGCGCTAGGCAATAATGTGAACTTCAAGTTTGTATTGCCATCAGAACTTGCTGTGGTGGTTGAGAACAACAAATCCAAACCAGTTGGCAAGAAATCTTCCAGAGAGAAACCGTCTCCTGGAATTCCTGCTCCGATCGAGATTGATCCAGCCAAGCTTCAGGTGCTCGAGGGTACATTCCGTTCACAGGGTCAAGTGTTGCCCCAACTGAGCCCGCAGCAAATTGGGCCTCTCAGTTCTGGATATGTCCTCATGAGTCTTGCTGATGCTGAACCCTACCTGACCAGTGGCAAGCAAGTGTCACAAGAACCATTGGCATTGGTAGTTTTTCATCGACGTGATGTGACTCGTCAGTCGATGTTGCCACAGACGCAATGCACAGTACCATGCCGATGCACTTTGGATAATGAGCCCATTTTGGCTGAGGCTACCCTTGTTCAAGTTGTGTCAGGTCCGGTTGAGAAGTGGGCGGGTTCCGATGTGATTGCAGTTGATTCGCCTGATGTCTGTACGGTGAAGATCTCTGTCTTTCAGGATGAGTTTGGAGATTCTTGGGAGACGTTTTGCAAAGCACCCATCCGGGGTATTGTCGGTATGATCCCTGAGCTGAAGCGATGCATGACAACTGGTTGCACATGTCCAGCCTGGCATAACGAGGAGGGGATTCCAATTCGTGAGCCCATCTTGGACCTATGGAAGCGACAATTTCTGAAGTTTGGGTTCAAGCAAGCTGAAGCTGGCCAGGCTGATTTCTTTTGTGTTTCCATGCGGGTTCCTGTGTGCCTTTTGGATAAAGTTTTGCATCGAAGTGGACACCTTGGAGTCTATGTTGAACCCCGGACTGCTGATGGCAAAGAAGTCATGGATGATTTCATGGTCATTTGGATGCCCAAGCATTCCCTGCAGTCCCTGCATCACACACGTCAAACTAATCCCGCAGTGGTAGGCCTTGCTCGTGTGGGTGATCGACGAGGGCTTAGAGTTCCAACTTCGCAAGCTCATGAGGTCCACAAGATAGTTAGGCCGGACACGTTGTTCTTGCCTCCAAGTACTCGGACACAGTACACTGCAGGTCCCTTTCCATTTGGTCTTGATCGTCAGGGCATCTCAAAGGCAATGAAACAAGTTGGTTGGGATTGCAAACCACTCCAGCCAGCAGCTCCGCAGCCTGGCAAAGGTGCCATGTGGGTCATCCAAGCAGTTGACCCTCCTCCGAACACGATCGTTTTGACCAGTCATGGTGAAGTTGTGATCTCCAAGCACAAAAGCCCTGAGCAGCCTGCTCGTGGTAGCGTGTCTGTACCTGTTGCGTCTCCTGCGACACTCGCATTGTGTGGTCAGCCTCAGAATGGTAGTGTGGACCCGTGGCTCAAACAGGACCCGTGGGGTTCTTATGCTCCAGTCTCCAAAACTCCGGTTGTGAATGTTCCAGCAGCAACTGACAGCCTGCATCAAATGGAAAGTCGCATTCAGAGAGCCGTTTTGGCAAAGATGCCGCAGTCCATGGAAGATGATGTTCCGGACAGAATCAGTACCTTGGAAACTCAGGTGCAGCATCTCTTGACCAAGCAAACCCATATGGAAAGCCAGTTTGGTGAATTCTCTGCACAGCAAACTCAGCAGGTTTCTCTGCTTCAATCTCAGGTGAATGCCAATGCTCAGCAAGTTCATGGTCAACTTGAACAGCAAAATCAAAGTATCCAAGCGATGTTCGAGACCCAGTTGGCTCACATCAGAGGCTTGCTGTCAAAACGCACCCGCGAAGATGGTGAATGAAGTTTTGGGCGTGGATGGTGTTTTTGGGCCCTGGCCCTGTTTGTGCAGATGTGGTTCATATTTCAGTGCCTTTTCACTGTCCTGGTGCCCTCCTTTTTACTTGGGGTTTCGGCTGTGTGCCGATTTTCACATTGGTGTGGTCATGCTCGATTGAAAGTTCCAGTGGCCCGCCTATGTGCTATTTTGCTTTTGATTCGGATTGGGGAAGCCACTAATCCTGGTCCGGATGATTCGTGTTTCATTCTTGGGGTTGCCAATCCTACTGGGTTGCGTAGTAAGGCGCCATATGTGACTTCTCAGATGGCGTACGGAGATGTTTGGGCATCTAGTGAAACGCACTTGTGCTCACGTGAATTGGCTTCTTTCAATGCTGGCCTTAAATTTTCTGGTGCTCAGTTTCAGCCATTGGTAGGAGGGCATCCTGTCCCTGATTCTCATAGCAATGCCGGATGTTGGAAAGGAGTTGTGGTTCTTGCCAAAACGCCGGTCAGGAAGTTACCACATGATTGGCCGATTGAGATTGCACAGTCCAGCAGGGCCTTAGCGGTTACAACAATGCTTGATGATGTTTGGCTTACAGGCGGGGTCGTCTATGGAGAACCTGAGAGTCATCTTTATCCTCATAGGTTGCGACATACTGAGGCTCTGTTGCAGGCAGTTGTGAGTTCCATCAGTTTTCTTTCCTCTGGGCCTCGCTTCGTGGAATTACCAGTGTTTGACATGCTCTCGAAGGCGGGATTTCGTGATCTCCAAGAGTTGGCTGAAGAGAGGTGGGGCATCATGCTTCATTTCGCCTGAATTACAGTCCCTGTTGCAACATGTTTCTGTGATCAGTGATGTTTGGCCGGACCACGCAATCTTGCAGGGGCACTTTGCCCGACTCCGCACATCGATTCCTAGAGACATCTGGAGAATGCCTGGACAGTTTCCTTGGCCTGTGCATTGGAATGTTCCTGACGATCTTTGGCAAAGGCTGCCTGGTACTTCATCTGAGAAGTATGCTGCCTTGTGGACTTATTTCGAAACCCAAGCTGCTCGCACTTTGCCTTTTGTCCCAGGTAAACAAGTTAGAGGGAGAGGTTGCACCACTGCGCCTGTTGCCAGACATGTTGGTAGATGCCCACCATTGCAAGCTGGTAGGACCGGTGATTTTGCCCCCAACTTTTTTGGTGCCTCGTTTAGACATGCTCAGTGGGTCAGACAAGTGCGTAGGATCCAGGCATACATGCGCCATGTCCTTGCCCGAGGACCACAGACCCCGTATGCTTCTCAGCTGTGGCAGTCTATTTTGGTTGCAAAGGGTTTTAGTGGAGGGTTTGCTAACTGGTGGGGGTCGGTTTCTACCAAGACCTTTGGATCTCCATCTCAAGTCCCTTGGTCTCCGCCTGCATATGGGGTTGTGACTTGCATTTTTGAGACGATGGTGCTTGAGGTCCGTTCTCTTGAAGCCAGTTTGAAAGCCACTTCTTGCCAATATGCCAAGTTGCGTAGGGCCAAAAAGCCAAATGTTTTGTTTCGGGACATCAAGGAGCCTCAGCCAGGTGGGGTTGATTACTTGCTCAAACCTTTGAAGACAACGGTGATTGATGTTAATGCTGATGACGGTTCCGTGGTTGTGGACTCTCCTCAGATTTGGCCTTCTTCTGGTCAATTGTTCTGCAATGGCAAAGAGTTGGAAGTCATCCATGCTGATCACGATTGTGTGTGGGCTGAGGATGTCACTCATGTGCAGGTTGGTGCTTGTGTCACGCATCTCAGTAAGGTGGGAACCAAGCAAGAACTTTGTAATGCCTTTATGAGTGAGTGGAGTCAGCGGTGGGATCGGCATCAGCATGTTTCTCCAGAGCGGTGGCAGGTGATCTTGTCATTTGCTCGCCAGCATCTCCCACGGTGCAGCATGTCATGGCCTTCTTTAGGACCTCCTGAATTAGCTTCCTTGATTGCTCGTAAAAAGAAATCATCTGCCAGTGGATTGGATGGTGTGTCCATTGTCGATTTGCAGAGCATGCCTCTTGGGGCGCTTTCTTGTTTCTGTGAGATGTATGCGGATGCTGAATTGGATGGGTCCTGGCCGACTCAGCTTCTTGAAGGCAAAGTGGTTAGCTTGGCCAAGAATGAGTGTCCGAGTGTTGTGATGGACTATAGACCGATCACTATACTTGGTTTGCTGTATCGCTGTTGGGGGTCGTATCACTCCAGGCATGCCATCCGACAGCTGGATGTCATACTTCCCGACACACTCTATGGGTCTCGGCCATCACGATATGCAGGGCAGGTTTGGGCGCAGTTATTATGGGCTGTTGAAGAGGCCACTGCGAGCAGTATTGCCTTGTCAGGCATTTTTGCGGATATCCAAAAAGCATTCAACTGTCTCCCACGGTTGGTGGTCTTTGAAGCAGCTGCCATTGTTGGTGTTCCATTGCAGATCCTTGTTGCATGGGCCGGGGCTCTCTCCCAGTTGAGTCGCCGATTTCAGCTTGGTGCCTATTTGTCTCCACCAGTTTTCAGTTCCACAGGAATGCCTGAAGGAGATGGGTTGTCATGCTTAGGTATGGTGGTCGTTGATGTTCTTTTTCATTTGTGGCATCGGTTTTATTTTCCCTTGTGCCAGCCGGTGTCATATGTTGATGATTGGACATTGATTACAACTAATCCGAGCAAAATGGAAGACTTGTATGCGTGTTTACAGTCCTTCACAGATGCTATTGACCTTCAGATTGATGCCAAAAAGACTGCCATGTGGTCTGTGTGCTCCCATGGTCGTAAACTGATTCAGAATGCAGGTTTTGGTGTGGTTTCCAACTGCCGCTCCCTTGGGGCACATGTCCAGTTTTCGCGTAAACACACCAATGCCAATCAAATGAAGAGGGTGAAAGCGTTGCAAGGGGTTTGGCCTAGACTTCGTTTGTCTGCAGCTGCCTACCGGGTCAAAGTCCATGCCATACGTGCGGCCGCTTGGCCGAAGGGTCTTCATGCCATTCCTGCCACCACGATTGCCACTTCTACATTTAAGTCCTTGAGAGCAGGTGCAATGAGAGGGTTGGACGCTGACGGATCAGGGGTGAACTCACACATTCACCTTGGCCTTATTGAAGTTCCTGAGACGGATCCTCAATTCTGGGCAATCATGCAAACATTCAGAATGGTCCGCGACTGCGGGATTCCTGACATTGTTGGTCCTGTCCTTCGATCCTTGGTTGATGGTGATGATCGGTATGCAAGTAACGGGATTACTTCAACCTTACTCACGAGGGTTCAGACTTTGGGATGGCATGTGGATAATGATGATCTTTTGGTCGATGAGTTTGGCAGCTTCTCTTTATTTGATGTTTCCATCGAAGAACTGAAACACAGAATGGAATGGTCATGGCTTCATGTGGTTGCTTCGCGTGTTGCTCATCGCCCTGGTTTTGCTGATCTGGAGCGGATTGATCCAGGCAGAACGCGTTCGTGGCTCAAATCACTTTCTGTTGCTGACCAAGCATGCTATCGGAAACTTTTGAATGGAGCCCACATTACTCAGGATGGTAAACATTATTGTCAGGAGAGTGATACCGATGTTTGCAAGTATTGCTCATCCAGTGACTCCAGATTTCACAGATTTTGGCAGTGTCCTCACTTTGCAGAGTGTCGCCAGGGAATGTGTCCTGCTCTGTATGCAGCACTGCCGGAGTTGCCTGAATGCATGGTGTCTTATGGTTGGGCTTTGCGGCCAAGCACTTTCCATGAATGGACTTCATATATGGCTCAGGTACCGGAACAAGTCATTCCTTTTGTGAGTGGTTGTGCTGGCGAATGGGTCCATATGTTTACTGATGGTAGCTGTGCCAATCCTCAGTACCCTGAATGTTGCTTTGCTGCATGGGCGGTGGTGGTGGCAGACTCTAACATGCTCCAGCCTGCTTTCATTCTGGATTCAGGTGTTCTTCCTGGTATTCGACAAACGTCAGTAAGGGCTGAATTGTACGCAGTTCATCGTGCCATTCGATGTGCCGCAGTTCAGGGTCTTAGAGTCCATGTATGGTCTGATTGTGGTGCTGTTGTGTCCCGTCTTGGTCGTTTGCTGAGTGGTGTGAGGGTTCGTCCGAACTCTCCTAATGCTGACCTTTGGAGCCGGATCTTCAATGATCTCCAGACTCTTGGCAGACAGAATGTTTTGATCACAAAAGTAGCTGCGCACAAGAGCATTTGCCATGCCGAGTCGCCGCTTGAGGAATGGTGCTTCCTGCACAATCATTTTTCAGATCAAACTGCCGGTAGGGTGAATATGCAGAGGCCTAGGGTTTTTTGGGACCTTCTCGAACGTCATGTGCAAGCTTGTTTGTTGACGGATCGGTGGAATGTGGAAGTTCAACGAGTTCTGCTGAGTGTTAGTCAACGAGTGCTTCGTAGCGACCAGCCTGTGGCTCCAGATGAGGAGGTTCCTCTCCCTGTGGCTCCTGTGCCTTCATGGAAAGCGTTGCCTCCGTTGCGGCATCTTCCTAGTGGAGCAACACGATGGTATGGTGATGCGATTGTTAGATCAATTGTTAGCTGGTGGTGGGGAACCTTGACAGGTGCTTCTGGGCCAATTTTTTGGATTTCTCATTTACAGCTTTTCATCGACTATACGAGCTCCACAGGTTTGGAAGGGCCAGTGAAACAACAAGGTTGGAAAGAAGGGTCAACGAGCCCTTTGCTGGGGTTGCTGCAGCCGTCGTTCAAACAGCGAACAAAATGGTTTATTAAGGTTTTGAAGGAAACTTTGAGACATTTGCTTGTTCCTTTGGAGTGTGCGTATTGCAAGCCTGAGAGCTCCATGATTTCCATGTTTGTTGGATGTGTTGCGGTACCTTGGCCGCTATGTCGAATTGAGGCAGTTGATCGGTGGCTCCACCAATACACTGACCAGCCCTTTCGTCGGCAGAGCAAGGCCATTGACTCCCTGCCTGTGCCTCGGAGATGCCATTCCTTTCCGAGTGTGGATCTTACTACGTGCCAGTAGTGCGCCCGAAAGTGGGCTGCTGTCGTTCTCTACAGCAGCGCGAATCGGAAATGGAGAAATGGTGGTTTGGAACATGTTTTATTTTTCCATATATTGGGAATTTCATCACCCCAACTGATGAGCTCATATTTTTCAGAGGGGTTGAAACCACTGACCAGATTATTAACCATCATTAACCATATATAAACCATTATTAACCATATATTAACCCTTGAAACCATTGAGTTGCTTAATCCGATGACCGTAAACTGCTGGGTTTTTCCAACTCGTTGGTTTTTCCGAGACATGACGAGACACCGAGGCAAGCTGCAGGAACTTTGAGCGTCTCAACCTTCACCGCCCCGTTGTGTAATTTATTCCTGGCAGCGATCGCAGGCGAATCTTCAGGAATGGGGATGAGGATGGTGAAGCATCTGCTGACAATATAAGATGTATATATATATATATATGTATATAAATATGTATAATATATATTACAGTATAAATATATACTATATGACTATATGACATGTATGTAATTATGATTATTCACCCAAGTTGAGGGGCCATGTGTTCAAGTTGGAACTGGCAAGTGGGATGAATTTGGGTACTTTTTCCGATTATTTTCAGGTACCAATCCCATAGGATATACCCAGCTATATGCTAGTCAAGTGGCTGCCTGGGATTTTTTCACGGAACAGATTGAGGGTGGGTTTATGGTAGATCGGGTATGGTTTCTTTTTGGATTAAACGCATAGTCTCGATGTTATTCTATGTTCGTACATGTTTTTTGGATCCTGCAAAGGTATTGCACCTTATAGGTTTTTGTTCCTAATGGTTTATCTATGAAAAGTGCGTACGAGGTACCGAAATGCTGTTGATCAGCAAAAAATACACTCTGATAATCTAACATAGCGATGAAAAAGACAACAATGATGGTCAACAATGTTTGAATTTTGAATGGTGGATCATCTACAAATGGGCCATGATCATCCATTTTTCCTTACGTTAGATTAGCAGACACCATTCAGCCGTATCGCACGAGAGCCTCTTCGACCTTGACATTTCTCTGGCCACATTCAACCGAATAAACACATACCGCATCAAGCATCCTCAATGACCAGACTTGGCTGCGATTTTGAACACCCAAAAAAACAAAAAAGCCGTTGTGGCAATGACATCCTCGGTGCTTGATGGCATTGTGTCTGAAGAAATCACTTGGTCAATGCTTGTTTTCTGGGAACGGATGCATTTTCGTCTTGTTCCCAAAAAAACTCTGCCGCCGTGTCAAGTGTGCTGCTTGTTTGTTTTATTGTCGATGATTCTTGGTTTAAACCGTACGTATAGTTTATATAATTATTTTATAAATCATTGCCATGACTGGTCCCACAACACCAGGACTTTCTTGGTAAAACAAACATTTGAGTTGGTTGAAGCCGTGTTTATTTTTTGGCTGTGGTTCAAAACTTCTGTAATCGAGTAATGACCATCAAAAAAATGATGCAAATCCATATAAATCCCATGTTTGATCCGTAACCATCATCATATATCTGTGATTCATCACAGGTAGAGAGTGGATTATAAATACTGTATTTTACCAGGATCAGAACTATCAATAAACATCAATATAGTAATATACATCAATAAACATTACGCACCAAACTGGGCCTAGGTCGAAACTTAAGACCCAGCATATATTTTTTGTTAGTTTCCATCCATTCTTGAGATACACAATTTTTGATCTATACTGGACCCATGTTTGGGAAACTACAGGAATAATCAAAATGGATAGAATCCATAAGATTTCTGGTTCTTCGACCTTTTCAACCACCAATTCGAGGTCACTTAACCCCAAATTTTGGGGTCACTTAACCTCGTCACTCAACTTCAAAAAAGGGTTCACTTGAACCTGGTCCTTGTTGAACATGGAGCCAGAAACTGGGTACTGCTTGGGAGCCGTTTCTGTATGGCAGGTGCGTTCTTTTCCTCGCTGCGGGGTGCATGTTTCATCATCATCGGAGCCAGAGCCTCCGTTCGAAGCTCTGCAAAAAAAATGATCAGATCACCTTGGTCCCCAAATGGGCAATGAACCAACAAACACATGGATGTTAATTGGGGAAATTTGGTTTTAATGGGATCTGACCATCATTTTTTTGAACGTTCAATGGGAAGATGGTTGGTTTGAATATCAAAGAGCGGGGATTTAATGGGAGTGAATCAACAACATGGTATATGGGTGTGTCCAATAATTATGGGAACAAATCCACTAGTGAATCAAATTTTCCCCTATAAAGAGA
>CAMXCT020006490.1:37500-71793 GCA_947184155.2 Cladocopium goreaui
CAGGAGATATACTGGAGATATACTGGAGGATTTTTTCATGGTGACATAAATCTCCCTTATATCACCATGAAATGCGATTTTTTAGTTGAGTATCACCATGGTGATATACTCTGCATTTCACGGTGATATAAGGGAAACTGTTCATGGTGATTGATACTTCTTGATGATTGAATCATACTGTGGATGGTTGCGAAATCCGAAGCACCAGTCAGGGCAACTATTGGTACACTGTAAATGTCATGGGATTATTATAATGGGATGTTTAGCATCTATCAACTGGTGCAGAATTTCTTCAAATCACAGTAGCTAGATGATTCACCAAACTCAAACATGTTAAATTACCAGAGCCAGTTGTTTGAGCAGTTTCATGTGGTGTCATAATCTAAAGAGTTTATCGACACCTAAAGCATGAGGGTTGGCCATAATTTGTGGTAATTATCTACTATTTTTTTTGGCTGTGTGTGTGTAAGAGTAGCCAAAACGAACAAGGGTGGACTTTGATCAGATGAACATGGAACTGAAGAAAGGTAGCATACACGCTATGTCACTTGGTGCCAGAAAGGCCCTTAAATTTATAAAATGATTGGTAAAAGCCTAACAGCAAAAAAAGAACCCCATATATCAGTTTCTAGTAGACCGTGCCTTCAATTAAAGATACATGTTTTCAACTTTTAACATATCAATTTCCACCTTCAAATTGCCATGAAACATGGATGCTCATCCCAGAAGAACTTTCCTGTCGTTTTCCGTCACTGGAATGATGGCAAGTAATATCTACAATCACCTATAATGGGATAACTACCTTAATGATGCTTAATGGTGAAGTACTGATCTTTATCAAGATCCCATAATATGTTTATTAAAAAACATGAAATCCCAATTCCTAATGGTTAAATACTCTTGTCTTATGACTTACTGGTGCCAAACGTAGGGAATGGATGGGTTGTTGGGGGTTGCTGGGATGATGAAATTACTAGCGATGAAATGGATCATTCCCGAAAATTCCCTACGTAAAACGCACCAGTAAGATGATTACAGGTTGGGTTCCCCCAGTTATAAGTTGGTTTATAAACCCATCTAAATATAGTTATAAGTATCATACACTATTGTTATTATAGTTATTTGCACCAACTTAGCGAACGAACTGGGGCCCCATCCTGTATCCCACATGAAATCCCAACGATCTCAGGCAGGAGGTGGGTTTTTTTGATACCACCAAGACCGGAGAGATCACCTCGCGTTTGACGCAGGATTGTCCCTGGGAAGAAAAACGCGTTTTTTTTTTCGCAGGGCGAAAAAAGCGGGGGAACTTCACCATGGATGTTTTGAGGTGTTGAATTTCCAAGGAAAATTCTATGATGCAAACAGGATGGGGGATCCCCCAGTGATGTGAATGTTGAACTGAATGTTGCTTAAAAAAATGCCCTGTGCAGTTAACTATAGTTATTTTTGTACCATAAACCATGGTGAAATTGGAGTTATAAATGCAGCAACTTGGCGATCGTAAACGGGGGGCCCCACATTGTATGAAACTTTGGATGTTGGAACTTCACCAAGAATTTCCGAGGAATATATGGTATGGTGGCAAACCGGTGGCAAATGGAAAACTTGTTAAGGTGGTTTGGAACCATTCCGAATGGATTATGACTTTCCAATCAAATTGGGGTCATGTCATCATCCCAACTGGTCCGAACTCCATGATTTTTCAGAGGGGTAGGGCTCAACCACCAACCAGAAAATGATGTTGCGAACTATGGGGATGTAACCTATACTTTCTGGCGCAAGAAATATGGATGTAAGGCCAGTCTGACAATGGATGACAAAAATCGGGCCGTTTAGGCAACAGGGATAAAAGCGACCATTCGCCTCACTTGAAATGCACCATTCTCAATGATTTTCCCAGCCATAAATCTCCATTCCAACATATAAATCAGTAGGGGGTGTCAACCGTTGCTACGGTTGATTACCAGACGATTGGTTATTGAAATCCTGGAATGCTTGCCTGTTATATGGGCGAAGACCACTGATCAGATATTCAGCACGCTCAAAACATCTCAAAACATACAGTAAAGGGGTATTGACAATCACATGCTGACTTGATAAAGCATCTATGGATGTGAATGTTTGTAATGGAGGGTATTAGATTAATACGAGACTTGCCAGACTTGCTAGAGGACAGGCTGCGAAATCATGTTGCAGGGGATTCTATCTCCAGTTATGGCTGTTCTAGCCATGATTATAGCCACTGGTAACCACAACTGCACTAGGTACTCTCAACATATCCATTGAATGGTATCCATAGAGCTGATGCAGTTGAATCCATTCCACTTAGATTTGCTGTAGATGATTCTTGATCTTCCCAAAAGTAAACTTGAAAAACATGGGGAATTCATAGGGAATTTTGGTAGTTTCTTTGTTGGGGGCAGGGTGTCCTGAAGAAAATCTCACCACAATTTGGCAACATCCATTTTTGTGGATGTTGTTGAGGTCAGCGCGTTGCTGATCAAGTGTCCTTCAACGTGAATTTCTTCTCAAGAAGCTCCGCGTGGAAGTCGTGGAAATCAGTGAGAGTTCTGGGAAAACCAACCGGGCGAGTATGTTTGATAGCTCCTTGTTGCTATGAATGGGTACAGTAAGATATGTTCATATATGATTCATCATGGCGTACATAGAATGTGGAATTGTCAAACACATATTCATTCTATGAAAGGGGCAACAATGATACACACACACCCTCCAAATGAAACCCTGGTGTGACCCCATCTGAGGGGAGTTATTGTCAGAGCTTACGGATCCTGATGATGAGTCATTAAAAGAGGTTGGAGGCAAACGCAAAGTCCAATGTTGAAACTGAAGGGGACGGCTACAAATGACAATCTAAATCAATTTTCTATATATATATATATGTACATATATGTATGTACACAATAATACGCATACATATATGTATACCCAAATAGATCTCGTTAAACAACATGTGCCGATTCGGTCGATTTTTTTTCTCCGGAACCACTGTGGACAGATGCCGGGACCTCTTCGGTCCATGATGACAGAATTCAGGAACGGTTGTCGAATTGGTGGCAACATTATGCTTTATGATCCTCGGCATGATCCCTCTCAGTACGGAGACCTCAAAGGACTTGATGGTACAATGACTAATCTTGGGAAAGCTGTCATATATGGCCCTTGACTATCTTGTCTTCTTATGAATATCAGATTGCTGTTTTGGAATTGCGCCCATCAAACCTTCAATACTCCAGTGGCAGCAAAAAAGTCCAAAGTAACATCAGCAATGATTTTCATCAGCAATCAAGTCCGACTTATCCATGGAAGCGATGAATCCCTTCCCCAAAAAATCCTTCCCAGCACGCAAGTAGCGTCGTAGCCTCCGCGGAGGCTGTCCTACTCTGTGGAGTTGACCATGATTAGTTTCCTCACGGTCCCAGTGGTGGCCTATTTGTCCAAGCGTGTGGGACGGTACCATGGCAAGACCATGCTCCTGAAATGGGATTACCATGGCACTATGAAATGCTTACTTCAAATGATATCATGCATGTAGTCTGGTTTATATGTTGATATAAATCTACATATATATATATACAAATATACATACATTTAAATAAATAAATAAATAAATATATACATATACATATACATATACATATACACATACATATACATATACATATACATAAACATATACATATACATATACATATACATGTGAGACATATATATATATAGTATATATATAGTATATATATATATATATAAATAGTATATATGTATATATATATATATAGTAAATATATAGTGTGTATATATATATATATAGTATGTACATATACTATATATATATATATATATAGTATATATATATGATGTATGTATATATGATGTGTATATATATATATATGATGTGTATATATATATATGATGTATATATATATGATGTATATATATATATATGATGTATATATATATATATATGATATATATATATATATATGATATATATATATATATATTGTATAGATCTAAACCTGGTGCATTATTCTATCCCCTGACGGATTCAACATTTTCTCGTGGTTGCCTTCCCAACTTTTCTCGTGTGGCCTTGTTGATTTACCAACTTTTCTCGGGGAGATTTTCAGCATGCCATGGGTTTCCACCTGTGGCTGGGAGACTGGGAGAGGTGCTAAAAATCAAAGGTTATTATTATTAATGGTTATATATAATGGTTAATAATGGTTAGTAATGGTTAATCATGACCAAGGTTTACTAGTTGGTGGTTTGGAACCATGGAATTTTGACTGATTTTCCATTCAGTTGGGAATTTCATCATCCCAACTGGTCCGAACTTCATCATTTCTTCAGAGGGATAGGTCAACCACCAACCAGATAATGGTTACTATAACCTCCAGCTAGCCCATCGCTTACATCTCCAACACGTCAGCCATATCGGCGAATTCCATGTTGAATGAGATTAACAATAAACCCCGGTGATTTTATATATATCCTATATCCCATAATTAAATCCCGTTCTATATCTCCCCATGAGTTGGTGAAATTTCCCTTAATCCCCCTTGATTAACCATTATTGATGATGAGTACCAATGAGATAGATTAGATAGTATAGCCCCCCAACCAGCTAATTTCATTTTCTATCTAATTTCCATTATCTTATATTGTATATGGATGTGGGTCAAAATGGAAGACCTAGGGGACCACAGATATCTGTCTAGTTTAGTATTAACCATCCAATTATTGGGGTACCTAATTTTGACCCATACCCATATATATATATACTGTATATATATGTATCCCATGATTAAATCCCATGATCTCCCACCATATTTGCCGAGCCAGGTACATGCAGCAGCTTTCGGAGGCGACGCAGCAGAAATTGGCGGATGCCAACGCGGTGGCCGAGGCGGAAGAAGAAAGGGGGGGAAGTCACCTGAGAAAAGGATGGGAAAATGGGCTTGGAACTTAGTTGGAACTAAGTTGGAACTGTTTGAAGACATGAATTTTGACCAAGTTATGACAAACATCCCGTTCACGTTCGTGATATTCTCCATCAAGCCAACAGTTAACCAAGTGATACTGTGGATGGACACAATTCTGTAGCATTTGGTACCAACTGGCAGCCTATAAAACACTATAAACAATGGGATTATCATATCATCATGGTATCCTACCTATCTACCAAGTGGTGATTTTTCCTCACATCTTTGTCTGGGGTTCTTGTTTTTGGTTCTGCACTCCCGCCTGCCTCCTTCCGTCCGCCCGCCGCCTGCCACACACCTTGTCCACACACAACTTCTCCACACACAACTTGTCCCCACACAACTTGTCCACACACAACTTGTCCACACACAACTTGTCACCACACAACTTGTCCACACACAACTTGTCACCACACAACTCACACACAACTTGCTCACACACAACTTTCTCACACACAACTTGTCACCACACAACTTGCTCATACACAACTTGCTGATCACACACAACTTGTCACCACACAACTTACTCACACACACACAACTTGCTCACACACAACTTGCTCACACACAACTTACTCACAACTTGCACACACACACACAACTTGCTCACTTTGCGTGGCAGGCGTGGCACTTATGGCACTGTGCTGGCTCTGGTGGCGCGCTTGGTTCCCGTTTGGCGCCGTGGATGCCGCCGCTGTTTGCGTGGCAGGCATGGCACTTGGCGACATCGACCGTCACTTTGCGTGGCAGGATGGCACTTGGCGACATCGATCGTCACTTTGCGTGGCAGGCGTGGCACTTATGGCACTGGGCCGCCGCTGTTTGCGTGGCAGGCGTGGCACTTGGCGACATCGACCGTCACTCTGCGTGGCAGGTGTAGCACTTGGCGACATCGACCTCCACTTTGCATGGCCGGTGTGGCACTTATGGCACTGGACTGGCTCTGGTGGCACACAAAACTCTTCCACACAACTTTGTCACAGATTCATTTCACACACAACTTTGTCACACAAGCCTTTCACACACAACTTTGTCACACTCAACCCTTTCACGCACAACTTTGTCACACACAACTCTTTCACGCACAACTCTTTCACACACAACTTTGTCACATACATCTCTTTCACACGCAAACTTTTACACACAACTTTGTCACATACAACTCTTTCACACACAACACTGTCACACACAGCTCTTTCACCCAACCTGTCTTGCACCGTCTCCTTCCCTTCCTGCCTTTCCCATCTCATTTTCACATCTGCTTGGTGATCATTGGAAAAAGTTGATTTGTGGGGTTATCCGGTCCTTTAATTGTTCTATCCACAGTAGGTATGGTCATTGATCAGTGTTGTCCAGGAGGCACTATCTTCCATTGCCACAGTTCGCACCTTTGGTGGAGAAAGCTATGAGAAGAAACGCTACGAGGTTCGCTGTGCTTTCGGATCATCTTTCTGGGCGTTGTCCGATGAGGTAGAAAGAAAAACATAAAACATGACGGGTGGAAAGAGTCTCAGAAGCAAACTATTGAATTATTGGGTTTCAGGGATTTCTCTTATTTTTTACTTTTTTTTTGTCTGACCTATTATTTAGATAGAACAAAACTCAATCATGGGTTGGCCAACCCTGGTATTAGCCAATCTTTGAGAACCTGTTCATGTAGCGAAGGAGGTGCTGGGTGATGTAAGTAACAAAAACATAAGCTGTTTATATATTGTCAGATATGGATTTGTCTGAAAAAGTACTCCTAAAAAAACATGGTTCATCAGCAGTTTCCCCATTTAATTACAAAATTATATAGTATGCACCGTATACACGGTATCCATTTTTGGATACACCCTTGTTTTGCCAAGTTGTCAGGTCCCTGTCGGCTGTCTCGACAGGAGAACTTGCAAAAGTTCTACACTTTGGAAAGCCGTCGTGCAAAGGCGGGAGATGACAGGGAATCACCGTCCACCAACATGATCCAAGAAAATGTATCAAACCCAAGAATGAACCATCCCAATTTTGGTTCCAAACAGCGGCTGTTGAATAGTCATCTCCAAACTCCAGGTTTTCCGTTGAGTTTCCACACGCCGTTTAGCTGAACCAGCTGAGAAGTGGCGAGCCCCCGCCACAGGCTGGACACCACCAAGTTTGGTCGCAATGGACCCACATTGTTTGTCCTTTTCAGTATAAGAATCTGGTGGAGAAGTAGGCATAATGAGCCAGCTGCGATTCAAGAATAACCATGTTTCGGTACCTATGTCCCATAGTTGTGGAACTTGGCGTTTGCACGCGGAGGTCTACGTTGGCTACTTATTTGTGATCATGATGCTGCTTGGTCCGGCTTGTGGATGAGACTTCTTCAACAGTTTGTTGTCACAAGAATCAAGGACTCCACAGTGTATTGCGTGGCTTACAATGATTTGCACCCTCGAAAAATGTAAGATTTTGTCCTCCCTCCAACTAACTGGCGGTTGGAACGTCTATCTTCCTCAAAACGGCGATGACCATCGGAAACCATTGATATTCGGCAAAGATGGATATGGAAAACCCCTTATTTGTAGATCATGTTCCTGTGGAGTTCACCATGAATTGGTACCATTTCCTTTTTGTCAAAAAATACTGATACAAACTTATACAAACTCCATGTTTTTCCAGGTGTCTTTTCGCGGACCACTGGCTGCAGCTAAGGCTGCCGCACCTGTCCAACTGCCTGGTTTTGTTTCTTGGATCCCTGTGAAGTCATCACTGCTATGGCCCATGGGGGTTAAGGATCAGAAAATTGTGATTTTTCACGGGACAAATGTGGTACCTTCAACAAAAAACCATTCCCAATCTTGTAGAAATGGGCGAGCATTAACCATCCAATTCCTGGAGTTTGCTTTTGGTTTACCGCATTAAGCAAGAAAAATGGGATTCATAAACAACCAGTTTATGGGGAAATATGACGGGATATGTAAGTTACGTAACACTATGATTATCCTGGTGGCGACGGTTTGGAGCTGTGCTTGTATCATCTTGTATCATTTTGTATCCATCTTCCACATGAACAATGAAGAGCCAAAGAGCTACGAATTGAGGTGTTCCCAACCACATGATACTGGCAGCTATGGGATAAAGTTTACATTGATATTCATGTACAAATAGCATCATATATATATAGCATCATATACTCACTGTCTTCCGGTGGCATCAGCACAGACACGACGTAGACAGAGACACCCAAGACGACAATAATCTGATCATGAGCAACGTATACGTACTGGCTCTGGATCTGGATTTACATGGTTTAATCGTCAAAGCACATTAATACACTTCACTAGTGGGCATTCATGTACCCTCTGGTAAACTAACATAGCTATGGAAAAGCACCATGTTTAATGGGTAAATCCACAATAAATGGCCATTTTCAATAGCTATGTTAGTTTACCAGAGGATATCTCATTGTGAAAATCAGAGTGCCCATCGCACCGCAAGTTGATTATAGTTGATTTGAGCGCGTTGTCCACAGGACTGTGAAGTCGAAGTGACCAGGGTGCGGAATCGCGGATCGATTTATATCGATAGTGGATTCAACCCCGGTGACTTCCCAAGAATGTCAATAAGTCCTTGGAGAAACTCATCTCAATTGGCGTTGAATCCCGATCTTCGGAGCTTTGTCCTGCTGCAGGTTTCAGATTGGGCGCTTGTGTGTGCAGGGCTTGTCGGCGCCGGTTCTCTTGGCCTTTGTTTTCTATCTTCAAACTTTGACCCTTGCTGCGAAGGGGGGCTTCCGTGGTATTTTCAAGGATTCCTTGAAGTTCAAGATGAGATCTGCTTACTTTGCCTCATGAAACTGATTCTGGTAGCTGTTTTGTTGGTGATATGACCATCGACTGATCATGTCAGACCATCAGATGGCAGGCATCCTTGCAGTCAAATCATCTTGTTTTGTAGATCCTTGCAGATCCCCTACCCGGAAGGGAATCATACCAGCGTTGTTCATCATATATCATCCAAGTTCAGGATTGGTTCAAGGGAAAGTTTGAAAAAAAACTGATACCCTCCAGTAAATTAACATAGACCCTGCCAGATAGGGGTTGGAAGATTAGTTTCCATTAAAAATTGGTTATGTTCAGGGTCTATGTTTATTTACTAGAGGGTATGTGCCTTGTAGCTTCAAGGTTTTCTCAAGGTCGTCCCAGCTCAATGCAGTGATTCAGTCACCGCTCCAGGAATGGATGTTTCAATTCACTGGCGACTTGGCTTCACGTCATGGTGCCACGAGCAGAAAATAAGTCGCTACTGTTTGGAATGGTTGCCTGGTTGGTGGTTTGGAACATGAATTTTATGACTGTCCATATATTGGGAATAATAATCCCAACTGACGAACACATATTTTTCAGAGGGGTTGAAAGCACCAACCAGTTATTGTGGATCCCTCACATGTAAATTCATGTGAGCTTGGGGTTACTGCAGATGTTGAATGTTTTTGACTCGTAAAAGATGACAAACTCTACGACTCTGGAGCTAAACATTTACAATCCTGGCAGAATAGCACAGTCTCGATGGAAGCAAATATATTGGCATGTCATGGCTATGGCTATGTTCTGGGGCCCTACAAAGGCCTATCCGATCCTTTGTACCAGCGGATTGAATGTCACGCACATGGGGGGCCCACCCCAGTTACAAGTTGGTTTATACATGTTAACCACCATCTAACTACAGATGCATCTGCTATAAAGAAACCAAGTTAGTCCTCAGTGAACCCATTTGCAAACCAAGTTCGCCCATTGTTTTCCTCGCGCACCACGTGCCAGCTCTAGGCGGATATCTACACCAACATCACCCAAGCCTTAGGCGCCTTGGCCTTCAACTTATCATTGCCATGGGATGCAGAAAAAATGGGGGATTTAAAACCAAGCATGTTATGGGAATCTTAGGGGATAGAGATATATATAGATATGACATGATATTACAATATGTAATGTTCTTATTTCTTATATTTTTTGACATTACCCTGAGTGATGTTTCAGATATCATTCCTGGGCATGAGGTCAAATAAAGACCTGTTAGGCCTGTTAGGTCAGCATGGAGTTTAACGGCGCTGTGCCAAGTTTCGGACATTGAGAATTTTAGAGTCTAGGATATGGGTCGTGTAGTTACTAAACCATGAATCAGTTCAAAAATTCCTAACGAGCTAGCTACAATAGACCACTGGTACGCATTAGTGTATGGTTTATTCCCTTGCCAATCCCTTCAAGCAATTGAAATCCTTGCTGAATTTCAGGATGTTGGGTGAATTCTCGACATGCAACCAACGGTCCGAACTATCGACATAAAGACATACCTAGACCCTCCAAGTACACTGAAAAATTGCGTTCTCCAAAACTGTAGCACGTTTACCATTTCGTGGTGGCATTTGGAGGGTCTAGGCTAGGTATTTTTGAGCCAAATTTGTAGGAGAAGGATTAATTCAAATAAATTCCACTAATGTGGGTAAAACAATGTCATCAACCACCCATTTGGGAATGGTTAGCCTAGCACCTATTGAAATGGTGATTTTTTGGGGGATGGTCAACATGGCATTGTTTTACCCACATGAATTCAAGTTTTCGTGGATCCAACCCGCCCGACATGCGAAAAGTTCTGTCTCCAGGTTCGGCTTCGCGGGTCTTTGAGCTGGTCCACCGGAAGCCAAGGTGCTGGAAATGGCGGAAATCCCTGGTGAATGCTGTGAAAACATAGGTTTTTCCATTACTGGTACATCCTGAGGACATGTTACGCGTATTGCAATGGTGTATATTATATATATATGTATGTATGTATATATATATATACATGTATATATATATGTGTATATATAATTATACATATACATATTATTTATATATATATTATATATATATATATATCCATCCACAGTTGGATACTTGAAATAGACCTTTTTTTCAAACTGGAGCGCCCCGTGGCCCTGTCCTCTGGTAGTTCACCAATTCACCAATTCATTGTGTTTCTTTTTAAACCTGAAACAACCAGCAGGTTGGATGTTGAAGAATTAAGCAGCAAAATAACCAGCCGTACCTTCAGCTGGTTTACCAGCCCAAAATTGGGTTCTTGACCTCTATTTATGGATTAAACAACTCATTGGGCTCATTGTGCTATTACTTTTAGTTCTCAGTTACTTTCATGGATGAATTCATCAGTTATTCATGGATGAATCACTCAGCTTTTAGCACTGAGCTGTTCTATAGCCTCAAGCGGGGTGATCCCATGTGACCCCTAGATATCGGAGAAACCCGCTGGATAGTGTACATGGAAGATCCCATGAAACAATTGATGATAACTAGGGATACCCATGACTTAGGAAACCTCTAAATTGGCTATGATAGGCCATAAGCGAAATCCTATGAAGTACCCTTGGGTAATTGAACAGTTAACTCGTAGCCATGGACTATTTTTCGTTGATTTACCTACAAAACATGAGCATTTTGCCATGTTAAATGACCTCTCGGGTATCTCCCAAGCTTCTCTCAGGCAGTTGCTGGTGCCAGTAACACCGGTGCCCAGTCCTGATGTGAGAGGGCATTTGGAGCTGAAAAACGTGGACTTCAGTGACTTGGTAGATGTGGCTGCCATGTAGCCCCGAAATTTGAAGAGCAAAATCCTACTCAGATATAGTGTTTAAGATAGTGTTAGTTCCTACTTATAGTGTTGTGGTAAGATTATGTTCTTGGACGCACCTGGATGATGTTTCCACCTGAAGTGGAAAGAGTCAGCATCACACGCAGGGACTTTTACTATGTTTTACCAGCAAAGGTGTTGAAGTTGGGAATGTCATCCGTTAACAACCCTTCAGATATGGATTTGTCTCAAAATAGGCTATCCGAACATCATCATTTTCCCTATTAAATGGTTGTTTGGGAGGTATACTCATTTTCAGACACACCAATATTGGTTAACCCTAATTTGGGACATATCAACTACCCTCCGGTAATCAAACATAGCAACGTGACATTCCCTCTAAATGTGAGATATTCCATCGCCATGCTTCACTACCGGAGTGTAACCAAAACAGAGATTCTAATTAGCAGATGGTGCGGAGAAGAGGAAGAGCGGGCAGTGCACTCTGCATGGCTTGTGTTGATCGAAGAATTTAATCGTTTGGTGATTTGACAAGTAGTCATGAATTTTGGTGCAGTCTGCATGGCTTTGTTGCATCGAATTTCGGTACACCAACCTTGAGTGCTTTACGAATAGTCATGACAAGCATATGAAAGTGATCCAACTCTCTAAATTGCCAGCAAATGCAAGACTTGGTGAGTAGGGTCTAATCGCATCCACAACTCCCCATCTCCAAACAATGGCATAGCCGCATAGCCAATGTGCACTAGGTTATCCCGCACATCCGGAAAAACGAGTGCTGCAGAACTTGAGCAACTTGACCAAAATGTCCTGTCCACAACGAGCAGTAGATCCCGGAACAAAATGGGGCAGTTTATAGCTGAGAAAAATATCGAACTATTTATAGCTGGTGAATTCATCCCGAAAAGGTTCATCCCCAACTACCAGTAGAGTAGAGGCAGAAGGTTGGTGTCATTTTACTCATCTTGGGCAATAGGAGTTGAGTTGTGTGTGTTTTTTTGCATCTTTCTGGTGGCTGCTAAATCGGTAGATGTTTGGACAACCTGACCGATTGACAGTGAACATATGTGAGCCATCAAATATTCTGAAGGATGTTGGACCATGATGTTGGATAGGGTTGGATAGATGTTAACAAAGCGGAAAGTCTCATGCTTCCCTGGGAGTTCTGCAAGTGCATAGATAAGAAAGGAGTTCATTGGTGACATATCTTTTCTTGGTGTTGATTATATGCATTTATTATCACTGTTCAATATCTATGTATGATATATGTCTACGTATATATATATATATATATATATATGTATCAATATATATTTATATATATGTATCAATATATGATATCGGAAATTTCACGTTTCTTAAGAAATCTCAAAAATGTAAAATAGAATGGGCTAGCGCCCAGGTGCCGCCGACCCCCCTAATTGGAGGGGGGGTACTGTAGAGAGAGAGAGGGAGACGGACAGCAAGACAGACATATGGCCGTTTGCTTCTCAAGCCTGTTGGGTGTTGGGGTACCTTTTCCCTGCGGAGCTGGGCGGACTTTTGGAGGGTTTAGAAGGTTTGGAGGGTTTGCCATTGCGCAGGGAAAAGGTACCCCAACAAGCCCAACACGCGCCACTCCCGCAGGCAAAAGCCACCACAAGGCCACAGCAATGGCTCAAGGGCACCCCCCGGCCGCAGCAATGGCTTCTTATAGGTGTTCAAGGCTGCCGTTTGCCAGGCCTCAAACCCTCCAAACCCTCCAAACCCTCCAAACCCTCCAAAAGTCCGCCCAGCTCCGCAGGGAAAAGGTACCCCAACAAGCCCAACACGCGCCACTCCCGCACGCAAAAGCCACCACAAGGCCACAGCAATGGCTGAAGGGCACCCCCCGGCCGCAGCAATGGCTTCTTATAGGCGTTAAACCCTCCAAACCTTCCAACTCCTCCAAAAGTCCGCCCAACTCCGATGCAAAAGGTACCCCAACAGGCGCCACGCCCGCACGCAAAAGCGACGACAAGGCCACAGGCTTAGAAGCAAACGGCCATATGTCTGTCTTGCTGTCCGTCTCCCTCTCTCTCTCTACAGTACCCCCCCTCCAATTAGGGGGGTCGGCGGCACCTGGGCGCTAGCCCATTCTATAAGAAGCCATTGCTGCGGCCGTGGGGTGCCCTTGAGCCTTGTTGGTGCGGGAGTGGCGCGTGTTGGGCTTGTTGGGGTACCTTTTCCCTGCGGAGCTGGCCGGACTTTTGGAGGGTTTGGAGGGTTTTGGAGCGTTTGAGGCCTGGCAAACGGCAGCCTTGAACGCGTATAAGAAGCCATTGCTGCGGCCGTGGGGTGCCCTTGAGCCATTGCTGTGGCCTTGTGGTGGCTTTTGCGTGCGAGAGTGGCGCGCTTGTTGGATGTGGGAGGGTTGGAGGGTTTGGAGGGTTTGAGGCCTGGCAAACGGCAGCCTTGAACGCCTATAAGAAGCCATTGCTGCGGCCGTGGGGTGCTCTTGAGCCATTGCTGTGGCCTTGTGGTGGCTTTTGCGTGCGGAGTGGCGCGTGTTGGGCTTGTTGGGGTACCTTTTCCCTGCGGAGCTGGCCGGACTTTTGGAGGGTTTGGAGGGTTTTGGAGGGTATGGAGGAGTTTGAGGCCTGGCAAACGGCAGCCTTGAACGCGTATAAAAGAAGCCATTGCTGCGGGCGTGGGGTGCTCTTGCTCTTGAGCCATTGCTGTGGCCTTGTGGTGGCTTTTGCGTGCGAGAGTGGCGCATGTTGGGCGGGGGGTTTGGAGGGTTTGAGGCCTGGCAAACGGCAGCGTTGAACGCCTATAAGAAGCCAGTGCTGCGGCCGTGGGGTGCTCTTGAGCCATTGCTGTGGCCTTGTGGTGGCTTTTCCATTGCTGTGGCCTTGTGGTGGCTTTTGCGTGCGGGAGTGGCGCGTGTTGGGCTTGTTGGGGTACCTTTTCCCTGCGGAGCTGGCCGGACTTTTGGAGGGTTTTGGAGGGTTTTGGAGCGTTTGAGGCCTGGCAAACGGCAGCCTTGAACGCGTATAAGAAGCCATTGCGGCCGTGGGGTGCCCTTGAGCCATTGCTGTGGCCTTGTGGTGGCTTTTGCGTGCGGCAGTGGCGCGTGTTGGGCTTGTTGGGGTACCTTTTCCCTGCGGAGCTGGCCGGACTTTTGGAGGGTTTGGAGGGTTTTGGAGGGTTTTGGAGGGTTTTGGAGCGTTTGAGGCCTGGCAAACGGCAGCCTTGAATGCGTATAAGAAGCCATTGCTGCGGCCGTGGGGTGCTCTTGAGCCATTGCTGTGGCCTTGTGGTGGCTTTTGCGTGCGGGAGTGGCGTGTGTTGGGCTTGTTGGGGTACCTTTTCCTTGCGGAGCTGGCCGGACTTTTGGAGGGTTTGGAGGGCGGACTTTTGGAGGGTTTGGAGGGTTTTGGAGGGTTTTGGAGCGTTTGAGGCCTGGCAAACGGCAGCCTTGAACGCGTATAAGAAGCCATTGCTGCGGCCGTGGGGTGCTCTTGAGCCATTGCTGTGGCCTTGTGGTGGCTTTTGCGTGCGAGAGTGGCGCGTGTTGGGCTTGTTGGGGTACCTGTTCCCTGCGGAGCTGACCGGACTTTTGGAGGGTTTGGAGGGGTTTGGAGGGTTTTGGAGCGTTTGAGGCCTGGCAAACGGCAGCCTTGAACGCGTATAAGAAGCCATTGCTGCGGCCGTGGGGTGCTCTTGAGCCATTGCTGTGGCCTTGTGGTGGCTTTTGCGTGCAGGAGTGGCGCGTGTTTGGGCTTGTTGGGGTACCTTTTCCTTGCGGAGCTGGCCGGACTTTTGGAGGGTTTGGAGGGTTTTGGAGGGTTTTGGAGCGTTTGAGGCCTGGCAAACGGCAGCCTTGAACGCGTATAAGAAGCCATTGCTGCGGCCGTGGGGTGCCCTTGAGCCATTGCTGTGGCCTTGTGGTGGCTTTTGTGTGCGGGAGTGGCGCGTGTTGGGCTTGTTGGTACCTTAACGAGAGAGGGCTATGTGCGCGGAAAAGTTCCACACCTGCGGTGGCCCCAGGCGCCGCCCCGGCCTTGGCGAAGGCCGGGGTCGGCGGATATTTCCCTTGTATATTTCCGCTAACAAGAGTGTTGCTTTGGGAACTGTATCCGTGAAGTCCTTAAGCGAAAGCATTAGGACACGGCCCGCACGGCCGCAACGGTATTACGAGGTGTGGACTGGCAGACCAGTCGTGCTCCTATAGATGCATTGTCTCCTATCAGAGCCAGGCCTTCACAGACTTCTCTCTGCAACTCGGTGAGATGGGACTGTATGGGCAACAAGGATCCTTGATGTATTTGAAGATTTTGAAGAGAGTATTTGTGATGTATTCGTGGCTTCTGGCAGGGCTTTTTGTGTACATAGATTACATAGTGTTGGCGTCCCAGCTTCGTAAAAACGCTACACATGGAGTTTATCTTTACTGCTCAACTACTTCAGTCTTGGAAAGCTGCCAAACTCATCCAATTCCCCTGTCCCAACGGGAGCTGACAAGTTTACCCTTGAAATTTGCCCATGATGGAGGTCTCTTCAGAACCAAATTTGATCAAATTTGGTGTGCCATGAGGTGCGCCTTGCAGAAGCAGAATCTGCTCAACTCGCAGATCGAGCGCCTTCCAACTCCACGAGCCAAGCCCATGGAGACCTTTCGAGGTCGATCTGATGAACAGTGCGGCAGCTGATGATAGGACTGTTTTCTTCCAGCTTGATGATCGAACATCTAACCTGGAAAAGGATGGAAAGGCAGACTCCTACTATATACATGACAAATATATATAATATAATATATGATATACTATAATAAAAATAATTTATAATATAATATATGATATGATATAATATAATATAATATAACATAACATATATAATATATTTTTTAATAATATATGATATAATATAATATAATATAACATATAATATAATATAATATAGTATAGTATAGTATAGTATAATATAATATAATATAATATGATATAAAATATAATACAATATAATGTATGATATAATATAATATAATATAATATATCATATAATATAATATATTGGAATATAATATAATATGATATGAAATAATATAATATAATATAATATAGTATAATATAATATAATATATTATAATGTAAATATAATATAATATAATATACTATAATATAATATAATATAATATAATATAAATATAATATAATATAATATAATATAATATTTTATATTATATTATATCATATATTATATTGTATTATATATTATATCATATCATATATTATATTATATTATATTATATTATATTTTGTTATATTATATTATATTATATTATATTTTGTTATATTATATATTATATATATATTACAATGTGTATATATATATATTAAATATATAATATCAACATACATATATATATATATCAACTAGCCTCTTCAAAGAATGGTGAACATGTTGATCAGTGGCACCGCAGGTGAATCTATGACCCATGAGACCGCGGAGAACATTTTGGTGGGCCACTTTGAGCCCAACGACCATCCCCACAGTTGGCTTGTCGCGGCAGGATCGAACCCTGCCTATGAGCAGTTTGCGCTACAGTGCCCCCGTGATGTGGTGCATGTGGCAGGGATGCTATACGAGATATGATGCTTACAAATGCCTACAACACTTGGGAATGGATGGTGGTTGTTCTGCAGAGTACTTGCACGAAGAAAGCTAATCCTTCAAATTTTTGCGCTGATGCAACAGGTTTGTATTCATCCACAGTTCTTGTCGTCTTTGTTCATCCGCTTCCTCTTGCATACTGTTTCCAGTATTTGCTATTGGGAGGTACCAGCTGTGGTACAAGGGCTCCGGAAGGAACACGTTTTGGCCCACGACTTAGTTTGACCTTTTTGCTTCCTGGCCAGCCACTACAACGGAGCCAGACATCACGAACTTTGTCCCACGTGCTGGTCGGAAACATGTCCCTCTGGATCATCATCAAAGGGCAATGCTGGCAATGCAGAGAGAGTTTGCGCGCACACTTTTTGCCAAGACAGTCAGCTGGAGCTGGGTAGTTTTGGCATGTTTCGGTCTGCTTGAGGTACCATCCAACCTTCCTGGTGGAGGCCCCGTGAGTTTTTGGATATTTTTGAGTGGCTCACCGTGACATAGCGAGCCCGCAGGCCCTGGATGGTGCTAAGATTTGGCGAACTCGTGACTACCGGGTAAGGCGAAGGGAAACGCCATCAGCTCAGACCAGTGGCATTAAGCTAAAGGCAAAATAGGCAACATTAATTGACATAAATGAAATAAGATAAGCAAAGTGAAGTTGCTGATTGAAAAATATGAAGCAGACTCTCCCTTTTGTGGCGTGCTATTTCCGTTCCTCTGTCACTGGACTAATCTGTACATGCCATTGGGTCCATTGGCATCCATAGGCCAAGTTGCCAAGGCCTGGCATGTGGGACTTCTCGGTGGTGGACAATGGCATTATCTCAGAGGACGGTAACATCGGTAGCGATATTAGCAGTATGTTTGATTGAAGTCCATCAGGATCTGTGTTCGTACGCACGTTAGCATGTTATGTATGTTGTTGACGTGACTGGCATGAAATTATTGTTGTTATCAGGTTACCGGTATAATGATAATGATAAAACCAACAATAATTTTCATCATGATCATAATGACCATCATCACCATCATCACCATCACCATCACCATCACCATCACCATCACCATCATCATCATCGCCGTCGTCGTCGTCGTCGTCGTCATCGTCATCGTCATCGTCATGATCATCATCATGATCATCATCATGATCGTCATCATGATCGTCATCATGATCGTCATCATGATCGTCATCATGATCGTCATCATGATCGTTACAATTATATACAATTATAATCGTCATGATTCATGATCATCATTGTTGTCACACACACATATATATATTGTCATCATGCATGAAGCACGCATATACTGTACGGACTTGTACATATCAGACTTCCATAGATTGTCAATGTATGTGTAAATAGGGATGTACATAAATGTAATTATGATAAAGGCACACATAAATACAATATAATATAATATAATATAATGTAACATAATATAACATAATATAACATAACATAATATAATATAATATAATACAATATAATATAATACAATATAACATAATATAACATAATATAGCATAACATAACATAATATAGCATAACATAACATAACATAATATAATACAATATAATATAACATAACATAACATAATATAACATAATATAACACATTATAACATAGCATAACATAACATAATATAATATAATATAATACAATATAATATAGCTTAATATAACATAAGATAATATAATATAATATAATTTAGTATAATATAATATAAAATAATATAGCATAATATAACATAACATAACATAATATAATATAATGTAATGTCATGTAATGTAATGTAATATAATATAACATAACATAATATAACATAATATAACATAACATAATATAATATAATATAACATAATATAACATAATATAACATAACATAACATAATATAATATAATATAATATAGTATAATATAATATAACATAATATAACAGATTATAACATAACATAACATAACATAATATAATATAATATAATATAGTATAATGTAATGTAATGTAATATAATATAATATAGTATAATATAACATAATTTAATATAATGTAATGTAATACAATATAATTTAATATAACATAATATAATATAATATAATGTAATGTAATATAATATAACATAATATAATACAATATAATATGATATATAATGTATACATACACATCATGTTGGCCAGGCATTGTAGACAGAGAGTTGAGCCTCCTTCTTCCTCTTACCGTTCCACAGGAGCGGTGGCATTTGCTGGGAGCGGATGACAACTTGGAATGGTGTGTGCTGTTCTATGTGCGGACCTTTGGAAGCTGTGGGAGATCCCCAGTGCCATTGGGTGGGGATTTGCTCCTGAGGTTGGTGTTGCGCGTAAAGCTGGCTTGTCATATCGCGGATGTAAGGATCTCAAATCCGAATTTGTGTTTTCTTTGAATTTGCTGAACTGGTATATAATTGATTCAGCATTTTGGAAAAGTGGTACCCTTGGATGCTGATAAGAGAAGGCAATGCATTTGTCTGAGGCTTGGTTTTGACCCCAGAGGGCCAAATGCCTGGTCCAGAACATGCAGAGGTGCCCACATTTGCCTTGAAAAGATTAGGACCCCCCAAACCCAGCAGGGCAAGCGGGACGTGTGGAAAGAGGTTTTTGAGGTTCAATTTGGCAGACATGTGTTCCTGACTTAGAAATCGCAGTAGAATGATCCTGTGGATCAGGCCATCACAGCTGCGATAGCCAGAGCGGATATGAAACCTTGGGAGTTGGAGGCCACCAGCAATCCACCAGCCGCCAGCTGAGTCAGTTGAGTCAGTTGAGCTGTCAGCCGATGTGGTGCAGCTGGCGCATGCTGGCGCCATGGGCCATGGGCGGTTTGAGGTGGATCCTGCCAATCCTCCACCACTCATAGCGCCTGAAACACAAGAGCCGGCTCCGCTGCTCCGTGTGTCCGCTGCAGCGTAAAGTTGGGGCATTCTCTGCAAGACATGCCCAGATGGGGATTGAGTCTGAAAAAAAAAATGTCCAAATGTTTTGCTTACACAACGCTTTGTGTGGTAGCAACTCTTGCTCAAGAACCCTTTTCTCTTCGTTTCCTGCGAAATGCTGGACACCTGCATCAGGGTCCACCTGTTAATGTTGTTGCAAGTCACTGCCCAAAGGACACATTGTCCATTCTAGGCTCAGGCATGACTGTCAATTTTCGACCGTGGCAATGGCGTGCGACCAAACGCCCTCTCTTCCGTGGGTTGCAGCCTGTCACTGGTCATCCAGTCTCAGATTTTCTGGGTGCCCAAACAGAGGCATTTGAACAGGCTCTAACAGAGCTCCATAGAAGAGCTCCCAGATGCCACGGCCGTGTTTGGCGATGCGCAGACAGGATATTTCAAAATAATGCTTCTAAAACTGCAAGCTGCGTGAGGTATGTGAGGTTGTCAGGATTTGAGATTGTCTTGCACAGGGCACAGATAGGATGGATGGAGTCATTTGACCACGACATTCTGTGGCCTTGTCTGAAAAGGTCGGATTGTGCGTTTTATTTGCTCAAGACTTTCAGCCAACTTCTAGTGTGCATGTTTGCTTACAACGTGTCCATCGTGCAGTGCAGCGAACTTGGAGGGATTCAGGACATCTAGGGATATCTAGGGGCCATTGCAATGTGAGCATCGCTTATTGTTACTGTTTTTTTTGGTGTGTGTGTGTGTGCAAACGACAAGGCTATTCTCAATCCAGAGCCATGCCAGAACTGGCTGCAGCTGTCTTTGAAGGGCATTTGCAGGTGCATATTCCTGTGGATTCCTGTGGTATCAAATCTCACAGCTGTTCAAAGACAGAACTTGCTGGTATTCTTGCAGGGCTGTTTATGTGCCTGGATCCAAGCAGACTGCGAGACCTGCTTTTTTCAAAGTTGGAAGGCGCCTGGCCTTGGAAAATGCGGCTTGTCCTATCGGTCTGGACCTTTGTTGCAAATTGTGGGTAGCGATGAGACTCGATTGATGTCCAGTGGAGTAACAAGCACAGACCACCATCCTTCACAGCCTTCACGGTTCAGTTCATGGTACTCTCAGGTTTGGCAATGCAATGGATCCTCCCATGCCTGCAGCAGTGAAAACACAGCGAAGACAATTGGGTTGGTCGACCAAGGAGCAGGAGTGGGTTTCATATGACAAAACGTGACATTTGCGTATGAAATGTCATGAAATGTCATGACATGTCATGAAATGTCATGAAATGTCATGACATGTCATGAAATGTCATGAAATGTCATGAAATGACATGAAATGTCATGAAATGTCATGAAATGTCATGAAATGTCATGAAATGTCATGAAATGACATGAAATGTCATGAAATGTCATGAAATGTCATAAAAGGTCATGAAATGACATGAAATGTCATGAAATGTCATGAAATGTCATGAAATGTCATGAAATGACATGAAATGTCATGAAATGTCATGAAATGTCATGAAATGTCATGAAATGTCATGAAATGCCATGAAATGCCATGAAATGTCATGAAATGTCATGAAATGTCATGAAATGTCATGAAATGTCATGAAATCATGAAATGTCATGAAATGTCATGAAATGTCATGAAATGTCATGAAATGTCATGAAATGTCATGAAATGTCATGAAATGTCATGAAATGTCATGAAATGTCATGAAATGAAATCCATGAAATGTCATGAAATGTCATGAAATGTCATGAAATGACATGAAATGTCATGAAATGTCATGAAATGTCATGAAATGTCATGAAATGTCATGAAATGCCATGAAATGCCATGAAATGTCATGAAATGTCATGAAATGTCATGAAATGACATGAAATGTCATGAAATGTCATGAAATGTCATGAAATGTCATGAAATGTCATGAAATGTCATGAAATGTCATGAAATGCATGAAATGCCATGAACTGTCACTAGTATACATTGCACCTTCTTCAACGGCTAATGGTTCCGCTGGTCCATCAACGTATCCCGCAGGAGATCAGTTGCTTTGGTGCCATCTGCAGCATCCCGGATCTGGGTCTGGAGTCTGAAGATGTGATCATCTCAGTGGATGCTGCAGGAGTCTTGACGCCATGGGGACAGAGCGACCTGGGCTGACAACGGAAGAGGTCAGCTTGTAGTCAGAATATAGATACTGTGTATGTATATATATATGTATATAAATAGCTGTAGCTGAAATGACAGCATCTGGCTTCTTTTTCAGTTGATAGATATGTATAAGAAATTACACCAATTTGTATTCTTTTGTGTTTTGCCTTTGGTGGCAATGTCTTGGGAGAAGAGCTCCCTTCTGAAATGAAACGCACCCTCATGAACTAATCCGGACATGGACGCTTCATCATTGTTTTCTTCTAGATCTGGAGCTTTGTGCTTCTGTGGTGTCTGCAAAAGACCGAGGATTGGATGGAAGCAGACAGATGCTGCTTCAGTCATTGGCCCGTCCAGATCTAGGCCTCACTGTCTTGCTCCTGGACAGCAATGGCCAGATCACAGGTGGAGATGAAAGCTGGACACCTGGCACGACGCCCATCATACGCGGCTTGACAAGACGAAACAGTTTTTTCCAGGTCTGCATGCAACCTACGAGGGATTTTTTCTGTGTTGGAGGTGTACAACAGGTATGCTGGCAAAATGATGTTTATTGTAGCAAGGGGACCACTCAGTTCTTCATTTTTTAAAATTTTTATATAAATCAGAAAAGATTTGAGTGTCGCCGAGTGTGGCCTTTACTGCCCGAGGTGCCAAGCGGTGCATCGACCCTCCGGCCCCGCCTCCGCGGCCGCCTCCCGGCCCAGCCTCGCCGCGGCGACGTGTGACCTCCAAATCTGTGCGGGTGCCGGAGCCCGATGCCGAACCCCCAGCGGATGAGGAAACAGCAACGGCGGCACCGGCAGCACCGGTTCCAAAAGAGGAACTGTTGGGATTTGGAGTGGTGGGTGGAAGTGATCTCCCAGATACAGAAGAGGTCAGTGCTTGCATGCCATTGCCAACCGGAGATGAAGCAACAGGTCGTGTTCTTCCAGGAGACCAGCCCCCACGTGCTACTCACGCGGGTGGCATCGGCCGCTCAGCCGGGACCAAGATGTCGAAGTCAAAAGTGCAGGCAGGGTACAAGAAGTCCGAATCCATGCGACCAGATGAAGCCACAGGAAAACCCGGAGCCAAACTCGAAGGAAGCATCATGAGCACAGGAACCAGCACAGGAACGACTGTGAATTCAGCAACCGCTGCGGCCGACCAAGAACGCCTAGTTTCGGCAGCCGTGGCTGGTGAGGTGGATGACGTCCAACAGCTTTTGGGACGCGCTGGAGTTCGCATTGATGGACTAGTTGAGGAAGGCTTGGATGGGGAAGAACTAAGGGCTGGAAAGGTGTGTCACTGACCTTGCTCCAGAAGTATTCATTGAAAAGAATCATCATTATTTTTTTTAAGAGTAGTGTTCGACACCACTTCCTGGCCCTGATGTGAGCTACAGAATGCCTTCGTTATCCTTTGCTATGCTGCCCCCAGGGCGCCATGCAAAGCTGACAGCTTTGATGGCAGCTTCAGCCCGTGGGCGTACGGAGGTGGTCCGGGTGCTACTGAGCAGGAGCCACAAGTCTTTTATTGTCATAGTGCGTTCAGTGCGTTCAGTGCGTTCCAC
The DNA here is from genome assembly GCA_947184155.2 of Cladocopium goreaui. Classification (NCBI taxonomy): domain Eukaryota; class Dinophyceae; order Suessiales; family Symbiodiniaceae; genus Cladocopium; species Cladocopium goreaui. The sequence goes on from CAMXCT020006490.1 coordinate 61,386, forward strand.
TCTTTGTTTTTGGGTCTGGAAGGGTTTGGACACTGTGATTTCTAACTGGTTTCATCTGGTTTCCATACGTAGTTTCCATGACTTTATTCCTTTTGTTTGCTTATCAAAATCCTTTGCATTTCCCACCATTGCCTGGCACCAGGAAAGCTGGCATCGATGTCAGAGATGCCCAGGGCTGGACTGTTTCTGGGCTTCAGCCAGCTGAGATATTCCAGATTCATTGCCCACCGGTCCACCGAGGCTTTGATGCATGCAATTCATGGACAGAGGATCGACGTTTGCCAGCTGTTGTTGGATAACAAAGCAGAATTCCAGCACGTGCAGAGCTCAGGGAACGATTTTTATGGAAATTGCATGACATGTTTCATCATTTTTCTCGTCATGGGCGGATGAGTGAAAGTTTTAGATATCTATGATATTTATTGATATTTCAATATGATTAAACATGTACAATAATAATACGTATATTTTATCTCATTTCAAAGTTTTGGCTTTCAGCCATTCTTCTCTCGTTCAAATATGCACAGTGCACCTGCGAACGTAGGAACAGAAGTGAACACCCCGATGTACCCAGGTGGAAGGAGGATCTCCTCTAATCCTGGCAGCTTCAGGGGCTCGGTACGAATTCTGCAAAATGCTTGTAGAGAAGAAGGCCCGTCTCATGGGTATATCACTTCCTTCAGAGAAAGTTGTGTAACCTTCTCAGCATGCAGCCTTCCACAATCTTCCACATTTTGAGCATCAACATTCCCGCGCCAGGTTGCGCTGTCGGTACCGGATTCCGAAGGCTCTGATTGCAATGTTGCGGGGAATGAAGTCTACGTATTAATTGCGTTTAAATGGCATTAATAGGGGGGGAATGAACATTGAAGGGACGACATCTTGCACCTGTGGGAATATTGATCCACCAGTTTGTTTAGCTGTTTAGCTCATGTTTTAAAGTGGATGTGTCATACAATTGCTCACTTGAATCTTCAGGATGTACAGCTTTGCATCATGCGGCTCGCAGGCCAGGGGTGGCTGTTTGGCTGAAAGGAACCTGAAGCTGTCTAGACTGTACCACTGAAGTACTTGCCAATCACAGCTACTGAAGTACGAACAAGCAGAAGTTTGTCAACTCTTTGCAACATCTTGAGTGTACTCCTTTTCTGTCAAGCTCTGATTTTCTTGTGAGATGCACATGATAGTCAAGCAGCGTGCGGTGTGTTTTTTGTTTCGTCTTACCATGCTTCCGAAAAGTTGCTGTTCGATTTGCAGAAGCACAATGCACAAAGGAAGTTGTCATATAATCTTAGCTTCGGATTAATAAGGGCGGGGCGCACCCCCCCGCAATAATGTAAAGCTTCCCCGCAATTAATTTTTCCAGTTTCAGACCCCCATTTTGCACAGGACTGATTTCAGGATTTTTGTTCGCTGTATATATATATATTGTTTCAAGACTGATTTCAGGTTTTTTTTCTTCTATATATTGTTTCAGGACTGATCTCAGGATTTTTTTTCCCCCTATATATTGTTTCAGGACTGATCTCAGGCTTTTGTTCCCCCTATATTGTTTCAGGACTGATTTAAGGATTTTTTGTCCCTATATATTGTTTCAGGACTGATCTCAGGATTTTTTGTCCCTATATGTATATATAATATGTATATATATATATAGTTTCAGGACTGATCTTGGGTTTTTTCCCTTATTATATATTGTTTCAAAATTGATCTCCGGTCTTGTTTCCTTATATATTGTTTCAATGCCAGATACTAAAAGTAAAGGGGCGCAACTGAGATCTGAATACCAAAAAAAAATAGTCGGCCCGGAAAAAATATATTATTGTGGGGGGGGTTTCATGGCCAAAAACATGACCGAATACTAAAAGTAAAGGGGCGCAATTGAAAACAAATACAACAGAAAAATGAGGCTCAGCCCCAAAAAATTATATTATTGAGGGGTTTATATTAATCGGAAGCTAAGATTAGGTGGACCCTCTGGATTTTCATCCTATTTCTTACTCCTCCCAGAAAGATCAAGTGTCATGCTTTCCGAGGGGTCGTGGTGCAGCAGTAGCAACATTATTGGCTGCTCGTGCCAAGCTGGAAAAGCAAGATGCCCAAGGCAGGGTGTATCTTCAAGATCATCCAATATCTACAAAGATGTCTTGGAAGCCAAAACTACCTACAGTTTGTGAGATGCAAGCCCAGAATGATGAAAATTAGATATGAGTAATTGGAACACATGTCCATGTGACCCTGTCGACCCTGGTCCCAGTAGAACGAATACAGACTGATGACTGATGTCAGGCCACACCCCGCTGATTGCAGCTGCAGCAGCAGGACGCGCAGATACAGCAGCTGCAGCTGAAGATAGCAGGGGAGTGTTCAGACTTGTATCCTTCAGAGAATGAAACGAAACTTTGAGAATCAAGTCTGGGAACCTTCCAACAAGATCGAGAAAGGCTATGCGAGGTATGTCAAAACCAATGCAACGGTGCGCCAGCAACAAGGTCCAGTTGCTTCTGACGCATGGTGCTGATGCGAAGGCAGTCTATACCTTGCCACAGTTTCATTTAGGGGATGTTGGTCGCTGTGGTTTTGGCGGAAACAAGAATGAGGACGATGCTGATCCTGACGCTGATGACAACTGGTGATTCATGAGATTTCATCAAGACTCATACTCATACTTATATTCATATTCACATTCAATATTCAATATTCTCACTGATATTCATATTCATGTTCACGTTCACATTCGCATTCACATTGCTGATGATTATGATGTCCTTGACGATCATCACCGACGGGTTATGGATCTGGCCAGGCTTTGGATGCTTCAGGAAGAGGAGCTAGAGAGCTGGCCATTGCCTATCAACATGATCGGGTCGTCAAGGCACCGGCAAGGTCTATTTCAAAGAGACAATTTCTGATGAAATCTGCTGAGAACTCTGTTGAGAATTCTTTCCATTTCTTTACCAGGTACTGCAAAATCCTTATGCTCAAAAAGGAGCTTGAAGAAATTGTCGAATTTAAAATCAGATTCGACAAAAACAGAGAATGAATTTCAAAGACGTCTAATATCATTGTCCCAGAGGAATGTATATTTCATATTACCCTCTGGTAAACTAATATAACTATGGAAATCACCCTTTTTAGTAACCCATTTCAATAGCTATGTTAAATTACCAGATGGTATTTCAATTTATTTTATGCATGTTGCCATGAGGATTTGGCTCATTTACACATATTTACACCTTTTAAGCGAAGCTTAAGTACTTAATGTAATGTAATCGTTATATATCGTTATGTAATGTACTGGAATGTAGTGTAGTGTCGTGTAGTGGCGTGCCGTGACATCGTATACCATATAATATATATAATAAAATATAATATAATAGAATACATTAGAATAATCTAATATATAATACCAGTAGTACCCGCACGAGGCGGGGCGGAAGTTGCCTTAAGGATATACTATAATACTATAAGACCTTTCTCATCTATAGAACTTGCATGCGCCGTGCGCCAGCCAGGCCCGTGCGTGCATGCTTTGTGCGAAGCTGTTGCACTGTTGTTGTCCAAGAACATGACCTGCGCAGGACCCCGGTGCAATGCAACTCCAAGCGAACACTTTCTTCACACTTCACACTGCACTCTTCACACCCCACACTCCACACTTCACACTTGCACTTCATCTCAACTCATCTCATCCGAGCTCTTCTCATCTCATTTCATGTCTTCCAATATGTCAGCTAAGTTCTTCTTGACTATTTTTATTTCATCTGAGAACAGCTCAACCTTTCTCATCTCACCGAAACTAGTCTCAACTTATCTCGGCTCTTCTGCACGTCAGAGTACTATTTCGTACTACAAAGCTTGCGCAGAGTACTTCCCAGTACTACTTTGTACTACACAGCTTGCTTAAAGTACTTCCCAGTTCTACTTTGCACTACAAAGCTTGCACAAAGCACGTCGCAGTACTACTTTGTACTACGAAGCTTGCACAAAGCACTTCCCAGTATTACTTTGTACTGCAAAGCTTGCACCCAGTACTACTTTATACTACAAAGCTTGCACAAAGTCCTTCCCAAGACCACTTTGTATTACAAAGCTTGCACAAAGTCCTTCCCAATACCACTTTATACTACAAAACTTACACAAAGCACTTCCCAATAGTACTTTGTACTACAAAGCTTGCACAAAGCACGTTCCAGTTTCATTTTGTACTACGAAACTTGCACAAAGCACGTTCCAGTTTTACTTTGTATTACAAAGCTTGCACCCAATACTACTTTGTAGTGCAAGGCTTGCATAAAGCACTTCATTTTTTTTTTGGTACCACAAAGCTTGCACGAAGCACTTCCCAGTATTATTTTGTACTACGAAGCTTGCGCAAATACGTCCTAGTACTACTTTGTACCATAAATCTTGCTTAAAAATGCTTAAAATACGTCCCAATACTACTTTGTACTACAAAGCTTGCACAAAGAAAGCTTTTACACATAGCAATTTTTTTCGCAGAGAAGCTTTTACACACAGCAAACTTTTTAAGCAGAGAAGTTTTTACACACAGCAAGCTTTCATACACAACAAGCGTTTACACACAGAACACTTACACACAATGTTTTTATACATGTCAAGCGTTTGCACACACAACATTTTTTACACAGAGACGCTTTTACACACAGAGAAACTTTTACACATAACAAATTTTTACACCTAGAATCTTTTACATATAACAGGCTTTCACACACAACACATATCTATACATAAAACATTTATACACAGTACTTTTACACATGGCAAACATTTCCTCTTATAACATTTTTTTAAACAAAGAAACTTTTACACACAGAGAAGGTTTTGTACACAACAAACTTTTACACACAAAATCTTTCACACACAGGAAAAAAAAATCCAGAAAAAAAATACACAGAGAAATTTTCACAACAGGAATTACAGCTCCAAAACCGGATCTCGACGCCAAAGCGAAAAAAACGCAATTTTGAAAAAAAAAATAAAAGGACTTTACAATGAAAATTACTAGCGCCAAAATTGCGAAAATTTGCTGATAAATTACTTTCGCACCCTTGATACAGCCACTCCAATACGATTTACGAAATCCAGCTACACAAAATAATAGTATTACGCATGCAGCCGCGGCACCAAGCAACCTTGATCCAATCACTACAATACGATTTGCAGAGGTTGAGTTGCAAAAAATAATAAAATTACTGGAGCGGTGTCGGAAATTGGACCTCCAAAACCGGATCTCGACGCCAAAGCAGAAAAAAAACGAGTTTGAAACATTTTTTAAATTAATTTTTAAAAAGAAAATTATTAGTACCAAAATTACGAAAATTTATTGATAAATCAGCTGCAACATTCATGTAACTATTACAATGCATTTCGCAACATCATGTGGCTAACCTGCATCTCTCTACATACATGATAACAAAGCATGACCACAGTCATGCAGCCATTCCAATGCGATCTGCAAGCAGAGATTCAAGAAAAAAATATATATAGAACTACGTACACAAGAATAACAACTCGTTCCAGAACACAGAGGGGGAACTAATTCATATGAAACGACCGCAGCCGTACCCATCGCACATACGAGGTACCTTTCATCGCCAGTTGCAGCCATTTTACACGGAAAAATACAAGGTTTTGTGCTCCGGCTTCTTCCCCAAAACAAAATCCATGCAATATTATGTAGCCATTACAATATGTTTCGCAGTACTATGTCACAAATCTGTACGGATCTATATACATGGCAATAAAATATGACAACAATTATGCAGTTATTCCATTGCGATCTGTAACCAGAGATATCCAGAGATTCAAGAAATAAATAGAACTACACACACAGGAACAACCACTCGTTGCAGAATACAGAGGAGGAACTAATTCGCGCATGAAACTACCGTAACCACACCTGTCGCATACACGAGGTACCTTTCATCGCCGGTTGCAGCCACTTTACACAGAAAAATATAAGGTTTCGTGACGTGCTCCGGCTTCCTTCCCAAAACAAACTCCATATATCATTCATGTAATCATTACAATGCATTTCATAGCATTACGTGGCTAACCCACATCTCTCTACGCACATGGCAACAGAACATGACAACAATCATGCAGCCATTCTGCAACCAGAGATGCAAGAAATACATAGAATTACGCACACAGGAACAACCACTCGTTGTAGAATACAGAAGAGGAACTAGTTCGCGCATGAAACGACCGCAGCCGCACCCGTCGCACACGCGAGGTACCTTTTATCGCCGGTTGCAGCCACTTTATACGGAAAAAGACAAGGTTTCGTATGTCTGCTTCCTCCCCAATATAAATCCCATATAACATTTACGTAGTCATTAATTACAATATACTTCGTAACATTCCCTTCATCAACATTTCCCTTGGTCACCACTTCCCTTCGTTATTACTTCCCTTCGTTACCCCTTCCCTTCGTCATCACTTCCCTTCGTTACCATTTCCCTTAGCTACCACTTCCCTTCATCACCATTTCCCTTCGTCATCATATCCCTTAATTATCCCTTCGTTACCACTTCCCTTCGTCCCCATTTTCCTTCGTCACCACTTCCCAAAATCACCACTTCCCTTCGTCACCACTTCCCTTCGTCACCACTTCCCTTCGTCATCAATTCCCTTCGTCAGTATTTCCCTTCCTTACGATTTCCTTCGTCACCACTTCCCATAATTACCACTTCCCATAATTACCATTTCCCTTCACTATCATTTCCCGCCCTCGCCACTTCCATTTATTTCCTTTTATTCTTTTGTGATATTTTGTTGTAGAGAACTACCATTCTTATCCCGAAAATATTTCAATTGTTGGTAATTATACTATACGTGGAGCGCTCTGGAGCTGGCATGCTGTTGACGCTATGCGTACTGCTGTCAGAGTGGTGGGCGCGCTTTGGAGCGGGCATCGTGGTGCCGTTGGGGTGCACTGCAAGGTGCTGGTGCAGGGTATTGCTTGCTGTCAGAGTGGTGCGTACAATTTGGAGCGATGCTGGTGGCGCTTAGGGTGCTGCTGCAGGTGCTGCCTGAGGGTGATATTTGAAGGTACTGCTGTCAAAGTGGTGTGTGTTTTAAACCCTGCTTTGGAGCCGGCATGTTGCTGAGCGGATGCGGGTGGAAGGTGCTGCTTGAGGGTGCTGTCGAGCTAGCCTGCTGGTGCTGCTGCAAGGGGTGATGCTTCACGGTGCTGCAAGGAGGATACATACTGTACCCAATTCGTGCTACAAGGGTGCTAGTGAAGGATAGTGAAGGGTGCTGCTGCACGCTGCATTGTGCAGCTGTTAGAGTGGCGTGTCCGCTCTGGAGCTGGCTGGTGGTGCCGCTGCAGGGTGTTGCTTCAAGGTGCTGCAGTTAAAGTGGTGTGTGCGTTTTGGAATTGGTATGTTGGTACCATTGCAGGATGCCGCTGCAGGGCGTTGTTGTCGGATTTTTCTCAGAAGCAGCAGGAGGCATAGTGTAGCCCGTGACGAATGGTTACAAAGAAATAAATTCTTAAAACACAAATTCTGATCGATTTAGAATTAGGAAATTTGAGGTATGATTCGGGTATAATTCGGGGGTATGATTCGGAAAACCATTTTTTTTGGAATTTAAGAAAATTTATTACTTATTTTTTTTTCCCACCATTAACCTATTACGATTTCTATTCAATGTCCACAATAGCTCGACCTACCAAACAACCTTGAACAGGACCTAAATATAAAGAATACGAAGATTTAAATACACATCTATAACTTATATCCGTCGGCCTGCGGGCGTCTCTTCTGGATATATATATATATTTTCATCTACCTTTAATTTAATTATATTTAGGCTTATATTTCTTTTCGACGGATTTTTTACTAGCCAGTCAGCCAGAGCCAGCTAGCTTAACGATAATACGAGTCCGGGGGGTAACTTGCCCCAAAATCTATGAACTTACCCCACCGCATGGCATACCGCATACCCCACGACCCCAAGAACTTACGTCATGTGTAAATTACCATGGCACACCGGCCCTCACGGACAGGTTTTTGGATTGATTTATTATTTTCCTAATTTTTTGACCTCAACCCAAATGTCAAGGAATGCATAACATACCTTGTTTTCTATCAACCCAACTTCTTAGATATAATTCCCATTGTCGGAACAACATATTTAATCTCTAAGAATGTCATCCATGATGGTTTTCTCCATTGGCACACCGAGTACATCCAAGTACTCAGGTAACAATTTTCTTTTCTGCAGCCGATCGCTTTGCCGATCCATGTATGTGCACATTGTTTTCATGAAATTCCTATGCGAACTGCAATGCTTTGTACCGTTTATCTGTCTTAAACCTGACACAAAGCGTTATAAACCGCATAGCGCACCATCAACTTGACCTCTAGAAAAACAGGAGTTCTACATGTCATTCTCATTGCATTATTTTTACGAGATCCTTACGAGGTCTTTACGAGATCTGTACGAAATCTGGATTTTGCAAGGCAAGGCAGCAGGGCAAGGCAGCAGGGCAAGGCAGCAGAGATCTTTTCTATTCTTCCCTTCTCTGCTCTAGGCCTCTCTAATCACTTCTACTCTTCAATTCGATTCTCTTCTCTACTCTTCTGTATATAGTCTCTTCTACTCTACTCTTCTCTTCTATTGTTCTCTCTTCTGTGCGAGTCAAGCTATTGAGAAGCCATCCCCATGAATTTTCTATCTCAAGAAGAATATGTTTCAAAAACATGTGTGCCCCTGTAAAAGGTTAGAAAAATCAATGCCACAAACGATTGATTCATCCAGCAAGAATGACATGTATATTATGGACTTCCCAACGGCACCCCGTTTGCGGCACAAGAAGATGACCGCACCCATAAATTACCACTTTAACCCAATAACAAAATTCTATGCGCATAAAAAAGATTCGCCATTCCGTAAAAATATATAAAGGTAGCCAAGCATTATCGAATCTTGCCAACACTAGTTACAGTCGAGGGCTGAAGTCAGAGCAATTTTCTTGAATGTGGACAAACCGCTTGCGGAAAAGTCGCCACGACTGGGTCACAGCAGGGTCACAGCAATCCATCAAAACACAAGGGGATTGCCTTCATTTGAAGGATACAAAATACCATTATAACAAACACGAGAGAGCCCACCCCTCGCACTGCAGACTACTCTTCTGCCAGCACTGCTTTGCATTACAAACAATCATTCTGCCACAATGGTTTGATTTGAAAAGGAGTAGACTGAGTGAACGAAGGAAACAATGAAAAGAGAAGAAATAACAGTCTGTGAGAAAGAAAGGGAAGAAGATAAAAAAAAGACGAACAAAGAATACAAATGAAAACAAGTGCTGAAAATACAACCGAACGACCCCCTGAACGACCCCCTGAACGACCCCCGAACGACCCCCTGAACGACCCCTGATTCATGAGTTGTCAAGCGCATTGACCACAATATGAAATGCGGAACTCCTTGCACCACCGCACCCCTTCTTCATCCCAAACCATCAAATAAAGAAAACGAACGTCCCTCCCATCCAAAAGAGGTATGTAAGAGGAATGACCAAAGGGACGTTTCCCCCATGTAAGTTAAATCTTAAATATGCTGGAATAACCTCAGCAAATAATACATAATACGAGTGCCGGGCCCAAGTCATATCATGCGGGAAAAGTCACATCATCCCCATGGCACGGCGGCGATACAGAAAGTCACATCAGGTAATGGAAAGTCACACCAGGGAAGAAGAATCACCATGACACAGCCTCTTTCATCTATAATTATAGAGATTTAGTTAAAAGTAGCCGAAGCATTGCGCACAGCGATAATTTTGAAGGGCACAAATTAATACAAACAAATTCCCGGTAACTATTCCTATTGGATTTGAAAATACTATATAGATGTCCTGCGTCGCGCGACCACATCAAATCACTATTGGTACAGCCTCAAATTTCTTGCAATGCAAATGGGTTAGCTGTAGCAAATCCTATTGGCAGGACTATGATTTAGCATGATATAAGGATATGGAGGCCCCTTGTTTTCCGCAGCCAAATCTATGGTTGGCGCGATGTACATCAAGGTCGTGGGCAGCTCTCAGAAAATTTGTTGTCCTATCCACCCAGGCAAGTAAGCAGCAGCAGCAGCAGCAAGCAGCAACAAGCAGCAACAAGCAGCAGCAAGCAGCAGTCAAGAAGCAAGCAAGCAGCAAACAAGCAGCAAGCAAGCAGCAAGCAAGCAGCAAGCAAGCAGCAAGCAAGCCAGCCAGCCAGCCAGCAAGCAAGCAGCAAGCAGCAGCAAGCAGCAGCAAGCAGCAGCAAGCAGCAGGAAGCAGCAGCAAGCAACAGCAACAGCAAGTAACAGCAACAACAAGCAGCAGACAAGCAGCAGCAAGCAAGCAGCAAGCAAGCAGCAAGCA
>CAMXCT020006490.1:73035-132291 GCA_947184155.2 Cladocopium goreaui
AATATTCCAAACCCTCAAATTTTCCAAAAAATATTTTTTTTTCCAAAAAAATCTCAAAAAAACAAAAATATAAATATATAAATTGTTTAAAAATCAAAAAAACAAATATAATATATTCCAAAAAATAATGTTATATTATTAAAAAATAAAATAATTAAAGAACGACATAAATAAATATATATAATATATATTAAACGCAAAAAATATACCAAAAAAAAAATATATATCAAATATAAAATATCAAAAACAACAATATTATATATTTTTTTTAAAAAATATATATATATATATAATAGTTTAAAAAAATATACACAATATATTATATCTCAGATATATATCATTTAAATATATAAATCAAAAATAAATATTCATATATGTTTAATTAATATATGAGTCCTAAAATTCGGGTACCCCCAAATCAAACATTACGATACGAGTTGTTCTGCCAAAAGTCGCGGTTAAGTCGACCTCCCGAAGCACCAATTTTCGGGAAAATTTCGCAGTTCAGTCAAAATCCCGAAGTACCAATTTTCCAGAAAATTTACCACTTTAGGAAATTCCTAAATCGCCAAATTTCCGTGGAAATTCGGGATTTCGTCCGAAATTTTCGGAAAATTTAGGACTTTGGGCATAATTATATGATGTATTAGATCAATTCCGGCTACAAATGTCGGGTTTCCGACAGAGGCGCCCATTTTTTCGACAGGCGTCCCGTTTTATGTAATAATATTTTATAATTAGTGTTTAATATTTATTTTGTTTAATTAATTAAATAATAATTATTAAATCTATATATTTCAAAATTAAATTTAAAATATTATAATTTATAATATATATATATAATATATTCATTATAGCATAAATATATTACCCCAGCAGTAGCAGCAGCAATAGCAGCAATACTAATGGTAAAATCTACCATTGCAACAGCAACGTTATCAATGCCAATCAACATCACAGCCGGAAAAACAATTATCACAACATCCCAACCACCGCGACGACAAAATCCATACCCCCCCACAATATCAACTGCCACCGCACCTAAAAGCAGCCGGCACCAAAACCCTGCGCATCTGCTTGATTTTCTGCCTTCCCCCTCCCTCTATGTTGGCCAGTGGAGGGATGTCAAGCCCGAGCCTTTAAATGACATGGATTTCAAATCATTGTATGTACGTATGTACGTATGTACGTATGTACGTATGTACGTATGTACGTCTGTCAGTCTGTCAGTCTGTCAGTCTGTCAGTCTGTCAGTCTGTCAGTCTGTCAGTCTGTCAGTCTGTCAGTCTGTCAGTCTGTCCCTCAGTCAGTCTGTCAGTCTGTCAGTCTGCCAGTCAGTCTGTCTGCCTGTATACTCCAAATCAATGCAATGTATCTCTCCAATTGAAGTGCCATATTAATCAAACAAATTATTCCACGTCACACACATCAAGGTGCATCGATGTTCATATTTTGGTATATCAATATTATACTATTATACGTGCTGTATTTTGCATTAATAAATTCAATATCTATGTTTTAATAAGAAGCATTAGCTATATATGTTGATAAACTCTGATATTTAAAAATAATAAATCGTATATTTTGTGGAGATGATGCCGGATGTTCAGCCTTGTTGCGGAAATCATTTCTTTCCATTTTACATAGTATGCTGCTACTCTCACTAAACACACTGAGGCTTGGACCGAGCGCATTGAAGGGCGAAACCTTGAATACTCCATCTATGCTGCAAAGTGTCAGTATCTCGGTCAAGTTCAGTGGATTCTCAGAAGTATCCAGCTTCCAAAGTCCCAAATCTCCAGGGTCCGTGACAACAGAACCTAAAAAATCTGGAAACCTAAATTTTCAATGACCCCTGGCAAACTTCTTTGACTACTTTCACCACCATCGCCATCAAGCTGCAGCGTGCGGTCCAGCAAATGGATCTCCACCTTAGCAGGGACTAACATTCCAACGCCCATCACTCGTTTTTTCAAACTGAGCAATGGGCTTAAAATAGGTCCAGCTCCAACACCCTGGAAAGCAGCACCCAATTGATCTTGGGGAGCAGCTGTCCTTGTGCATAACCTGCATGCAGGAATCACATTTTCAGGTAAGTGAACCAGCAATCAGTGTGACGGGTACAGGTAGAGCAGTATATGCTAATTAGATCTAATTAGATATAATTAGCATATAAGGCTAAAATTTGCATCATCGTTTCTGGCAGTTTCTGGAATGTGAGCGACGCTTTCAGCAGCCTCAGCACAAGCCAAAGTAGCACTGCCATCGCAGCTGCCAGTGCGAGAATCTCCAGAAGAGACCTGATTTCCCAAAGGAAACATAGGTGTTGCTCTTGCGCAAGCCGCTATGGTTGCTGACATCACTTGTTTGCGAAATAAAATGGCCAGGACCTATACAACAAGAACCACCCAGAAGCGATACTGGCCCCAAGCAGTTCCCAAGTTGTACAGCTGCAACTTGGCAAATACATCACCCCGGTCACATTGTGATCATCGGTGTCTGGTAGTCGCAGTGCTAGGTCCAAGGCCAGCCGCCTGCTTCTGGAGCGCATGGCACCTGTGGAGTTGGAGTTTCGACATGCCCAAAGCTGGAAAAACATGTCATCAGCAAACTTTTCGACTTCGGTAATTCAATCTATTCATTTTGTTATCTACTGGTTGATTTATTTATCTATAGGTAACATAATATGTATAATTATGTATATTACGCGATACATATCATACACATTCATAATGTGAGAGTCGCAAGGCCGATTCATTCTATAGCTTCCGTCCTACGTTTGGGCAATACCAGAATGTTTGAGGAGATGTCAATCTTCAAGCACAGTGACATCACCAAAGTTGATGACTGAATGACATTGAATCAATGGAAACTATAGGAAGCTCCTCTGTTGATCCCATTTAGCCATTGTGATCGACATTCACTGTACCCATTGTATCCATTACGCTAACGCCTGGCTACTTGGCTCGATTCGAAGGCGATAGACCTCCACCTGGGACCATCCGGGAACTGAGGATGCATACGAAACACACAGAGATATACACAGAGACATACCCAGCATATCATATCAATCCATATCATAAGTATCATATCCTGTCCGTTCCTGTGGGGTTTGGAGATGAGTTGGGCCCAGCCATGCCTGTCCGGTTGCTGGACTTGAGAGTCGCAAGTTCACCTGTGCAGCATGCTGTGGAAAACACCAACCAGCTACTGTAAGTGCGGGTTCGCCAACATTGCTGTTTCATTGTGGCTTTTCCTGAGATATCTGAGATGTTTCCCTCCAGCAAATTGCAAAACATCGCCTTTGAGCACGTGGGGTGATGGAAAGTCCCAATTAAGTTCTAAATCAATTGCTGGCACCATTGAATATCATTGTGGTGTCATTCAATGATAAGGCGCCTCTTCTGGGCTTCCCCAATCAACTGGATCGTTCCATTGGATTCGAAGGGAAGTCACCGGTCTCAGTGCAGTGGCAATCGAGAGGATGAGAAATAGGCCCATGAAGACCTCCAACTTATGTCTCGGAGGAAACCACCCTTGGACCTACTTGGAACTGACATGAACTGACCACATAATTCGCATAATTCCCAAGTTGAGATTGGGTGCCCTGCGATGTCTTTGGATCTCACCAAACTCTGGCTGATCGGGTCAAACGTAAACTGAGAAGCTGGCAAATGCGACGGCTGAACCTACACAGAAAGGAACACAATTCAAGCTCAAATAACCATCATGTCCATAGTGACTCTGGCAACTCCCACGCTCTGTATGGTTGTATGCACTGTTTGTGGCATCAGATGACCACAGGCACACTTCGTCACGGCCTCCAACGTCAAATTGCCCCTTCTTCTGCTTTTGATCTGACCATCCAGGTCTGCCTCACCAAGTCACCCAAAGGCCCAAAAGCACTCTGCCACTGTGCCGAAAGACAGCCTGCTGGCCTCAATATGATGACCTCCTGTCCACACGGGAACCTGGCACATCGGAAGTCACTTGGGAGCACCATGGAGCACCTATAGTCACAGCCGTTCTCGTGGCCAGGCGGGGTCACTCTGAGCCGATTCACAATTGATCCAAGAGAGTGGACAAGTGTGCCTCTGCACTTGGGCTTGATGTGGTCAATGTGGCACACACCTCACCCAAGAAACCCAGTGTTGCTAGCCAGAAAAATACTCAAGCAGCTTGTGTTTGTTGCTGCCTTTTTATATTCTTACAGTAATTCACTTTTTTGAAGCGTTGCCAATCTTGAAACACATCCTCTGCGAAGAAGGACTCGCCTGTGAAGGTGCCAGTGCCTCATTGGCCTCAACCAATACCCCAGACTCAATAGAACTCCATCGAATCAGATCAAATTAAATAGGAACACACCAAGTTTTTTGCTTTTCAAACATTCAGCTCCAACCGGCTGCCTTTACCACAACGAACTGCGGAATGAATTGCCACTCCACTGGATGACCTGACCAGACTCTCGGTTGCAAATCTGCATGCTGCCGCATCTGTTTACGGTCTAATAAATCTCTGGCTGATCACCAGCCAATGCTCAGTGCTCAGATCAACCCTGAGCAGCTCGTATCACCAGCGCCTCTACTCGTGCTACCCTGCAAAGATGCAGCCAAACCAATTTGAAGCGGAGCTGACCTCGCCGGCAAGGAAAGTTGAAGAGCACTGCAGAGACAAACTGTTCGGATGAGACCAAAGTTCATGAAACATGAAAATAGCATCGAAAGATGCTAATGATTTTTAATGGTGAAGGGCCACAAACATCACTTAAACATCACTTAAACATCACAGGATCCACAGGCATCGCTGC
Source organism: Cladocopium goreaui (assembly GCA_947184155.2). Taxonomy (NCBI): domain Eukaryota; class Dinophyceae; order Suessiales; family Symbiodiniaceae; genus Cladocopium; species Cladocopium goreaui. The sequence continues at coordinate 77,843 of CAMXCT020006490.1, forward strand.
ACCGAGATGCACCGAGATGCACCGAGCACCGGGCTGCGCCGACGGCTGCGCCGACATGTTCGCTCGTGGGTCTCTTGGGTCTCTTGGCTTCAGGATGCAGGTCTCTCCCACGGCCTCGAAGCTGAAGAAATCTCCCATTGCCACCTGTCCGAAACGATCCGAAACGTCGAAAACAATCCATGGCCAAAAATCTGTTGGTTTAAGTCTTCTTGAATGTTGTTTAATGTCGTCGAATTTGATCACTGTATGGCTGTACTATGCTGTACTTCATGGCATGTAGAGCTAACTTTCATTCTTGATGTATCGTGATATTATATAATATATGACATATAAAATATATATAATTATAATATATATATAATTATATATATATACGTATATAGAATGAGATGGATCTACAACTCTGTTTTCGAGCCTCCATGGGCTCGCACACCAGCCGAATGTTCTGCGCAACGAAGGGGCCAGACCTGAAACAAACACGGTGCCACAGTGCTGGACACGTGATAAATCGCATTCAAAATCGCAGCGTCAGATCTGTGCCCAATGCCGAAGCTCGTCCTCTGTCTGGGTACCACCCTGCCATTTTGCCGATGCAAACAGGCTTGTGGGAGAATATCTCCGCTAGCAAGGCCAACTTTGCCCTCCCTAACAAAGCAGCATACCTCCCAACATGTGAAACACATTGAAACACTATTTTGTGTTGTTTCTGGCACTAGGACAAGCGAACTACCTCCATGTTCATATCGCAGCACGATGTAGCCAGGTTCCGCACTGGACAACTATCAGACACAATGACGAATGTCCAGCCTCTCTGAATGATCGAAAGCTGACTGCCAGCTGCGAACTGACCTAGACATATTTGTGGCTGGACTTGAGCTGTGGAGTGTCATCAAGCCAGTCTCTCAGTGAAGTGTGAACAATACTATATATATATATGATATGGATATATATATATATATATATGTGTGTGTATGTATGTATATATATATATATTATATGGAGAGTATTATTGGAGAGTGATATGATCAATTATCAGCATACAATGATACAGCCAGTACAACAAATCACAGTACAGTAAGGTGTAGCCTCCCCTGCCTGGTTGGACAGCAGATTTCGGGCTCGAAGTGCCTCTGTTGGACCGCCCTGGAATTTTGGCATTGGGCAACTGACCCTTGATCGCCACTATCAAATGTGCATCAAGTTCAGTTCAACAGAATTCCACCCCCGCTCAACATCGCTGGGTGAATTCATCGCTGCCAAACCTGTGGTGGCTCTGGAAGTAGCTCACCAGGACGAGACACAATCACCTGTCCAGTGCGACTGGATGAGGAAGTCTTGCTCGAGATGGATATCCTATGATCATCCCATGATCATCCCATGATCATCCTATGATCATCCTATGATCATCCTATGATCATCCTATGATCATCCTATGATCATCCTATGATCATCCTATGATCATTCTATGATCATCCTATGATCCCTTTGCGTCGTAATAATCCAAGACAGTGGGCAATAGTGCGGGGTGGATATCTTCCAAGAATGCTTTCTTCCCATATCGGCTGTCCCAAATTCTGCTGAAATGTCTGCAAACCAAGTCTACGAACACAGAAAAACAGTTGGATGTCAAATGGCGTTTAGCCTGAATATCAGCTGAGACAATGCCATCGCAGTAGTGCAGGGTGGCGACACCTCTTGTGGCAGAAGATACACAAAATCACACGTCACTGGTGAATAGGATATTCAACATAAATCAAGATAATTGGCACCATACGGCACCATGATAATCCGACAGTCTGCAGCGGAGACAACCGATCGAGCTGATTCCAGAGTAGGCTTCTGCAGTTGAAGTCAAATCATCAAAACCAAGGAACTCATGACCGAATCTAAATACATATATATATATACATATACACATTTAATATATCAGAATAATTCATAACAATCATATACAATCATAATATATCTACGGTCACCTCGCCGCCTCGCCTGGTGCTTGCGCGATGGCATGCGGTGAAGCACCAACAGCTTCCACCGCCACAGAGCGGGGATGTGTCGAGGACCATCCTGCAATAGATCCGGACCTTGGCAAAGCATCAATCATCCCATGGTTTGGGAGTTTGGGATGGTGTATCCAATGTGCATCCGCGTCCATGGAAGCATTGGAAACCTCGTCTTTCAACAGGTACACAATGACTATCCAGGTCTGCAGTGCAGCTTGGCAACTTGCCACAAACTCTGGGAGCCTGGTGGCAGCAAGAGCGACATCTAGAGGAAGGGACCTCAAGCCAACGCGTATTGGAAATGGATGAAACTGCATGAACATGAATGAAAATGATTGAAAATGGTTCTCCAGTTTCCAACTTTGGCAATTTCGAATGCTTTTGATATGCCGTTTCGTTCCAATCATGACTCCTTATGACCTTTTGCGATCTTTGGGATGCAAACGCAACAGCCCTCGCAGCGTTGGTCTGAAAGACTGCTGGCCTTCGAAGCTCAGGTCACGGACATAACGAGGCAACCCCAGTGGCCCCAGACTACGATCCCAACATATCCCGACCCAAACCGGTGACCTGATTTGACCTGAGCATATCTGGACAAACTACGACTACGACAGCTATGACCAGCTCAACTGCCCATGGGTCCAAAATCAGTCTCTCCGCCTTTGCAGCGCCATGAACTCCCCAAGAACGGTCCAACAGTTGGAGCCTCGGCTGCTCATCTCGTTTCCACAACGCACAACGCAACCCTAATGCCAAATCATGTCATATTATCATAACTCACCAGTAATAGTCACTTGGATCCGCACGTTTCACTTCTTGAAACATTCTCCTGTGCTGACTTTGGTGAGATCTCAAGGCACGCAGGTTCCGCTGGTGCAGTATGATGCAGTGGTGCTCCTGCCACAACACCTCCGCCAAATCGAATAGGCCCAGTTCTCCACTTTCTCCAGCAGCCTGTTGAACAGGCAGTCATTCAATGAACTGTTGCGACTCTTGCATCCTTGACGTGTGATATAAAGATACATCCATGCAGAACGCACACAAACATACATATATAATCACATAATATATATATATATACATATGTATATATATATGTGTATATATATATATGTATATATATATGTATATATATACGCATATACGTAGATGTGTATATATATATATAATAATATATAATTATGTATATGTATATTTTCGTACCATACCATGGCATACCCTACCTTACATCGTCTTGCGTGACACTACATTGCTGTACCTTAGATTACGTTACGTGTTATCCATTATCAAAAATGGCCAACCATGGTCAATCATTATTTTACCACCATCATCATCATCATCATCATCATCATCATCACAATGTATCATGTATGAAAAAATGTCATATATATTCTCAATCTGGACCATGCCTCGCCAAGGTCACTGGCTGAGACCTTGCGGTTGTCCAGCCATGTCCGGCTTTGTCTGGAGAAATATCATCCCGGGGTGCTAGGTTGATGGGCCTGTCTGGTAGATCAGTACGAGGTCATTAGCTGCGTAGACACATTTTCCCAGTCTTCTTCGTCCAGGTGGATTTCAGTGGCTCAGTGAGTTTCATCAAGCAATTGGCATGGCCCACATGAGTTCACGGAAACACATGGCATTGGCACCTGCAGGTCAACTTCCACCTCCACAAACACATTCTCTGCCTGCCAGAAGGTTCATCAGTTGCTGATGCTTCTCCAGTTGACTACATGCATGAAAAAACTGCAATGACTACGGTCTTCATCCGAGTCTGCATGGCTGATGAAAAGGTGACGCTGGTGATGCCCTGCCTGCCGAATGGCATATCTAGCCGCAGTTGCTGTGACCTGACAGGCATCTTCATCTGAGCATAGTTCGTACGAACCAATAGGCATCAGCGTCCCAGGATTCACGTGTCAACATATCGTGTCATCCATTTGCTTTGGGTCGATCCCTGGCCCAAACTGCAATCATTCAGATTTGGCTTCCAGTCCAGCGTCCAACTTGATACCGCTCATCACCGTGCGAAGATCGAAGCAAAATTCAGTAAAATGAATGAACTAAGCCATTCACATCATTCACTCTACCCAAGCTTGTTCTTACAGTTCAGCGGGTCCAATTGAACTTGTTGCTGACTCTGCATCCTTGCCTCAATTGGCAAGGCTCTGCTTCGCCCTCCACGTTTGGCCAAACCTCTCAAGGCGAAACGTGAGGGATGGCTTTGTTCAGAACACCTTACCTAGAACTTGGTGTCTCACGAGGGAAACATGTACCGCAACCAATGGACAGTATTACCGTCGCCCTCGATTTGGCTAAACCGGCCTTCAGCCAGTGTTTCTGAGAGATCCTTGGCCAATGAGGATGCAGCTTCCTCCAAAGTCCTTCAAGGTGCCAGTCGCATGTTGACCATTTCAGAATTTTAGGCGCCTAAATTACAACATCGACTTTCAATGGTTCCTGTTGCGGAATTGGACGATACTTACGATACTCTTCACAAATGACATGGGTTGAATCACGACCCTGCTGCTTCACTGAGTGCCTAGAGCACATCAGCGAATTTTGCTAAGGTTTAATGTGATGATTCCATCGGATTGATGTTGTAGACTCTGTTTGGGTTGGTTCTGTCTGTTCATTCACTTCAGGATGTCGAGTTATTGGCAATCTTCGGACTTGTTGGACTCAGTGGAATGCAACAACTTGGTTCAAGCTAGGCCCCCAAGAGTACAATAAGATACAATAAGTATCAATAAGTACAATATAATGCTCTATGGAAGCACCATCAGCTGTCAAGCAAACTTCAGCCATCTATTGCTCTGTCCCCAGCCTGCAACTGCTGGGCAGCTCCAGCAAGCGCAGTGAAAAGGCCTCTGTAGGCGATCCGTCGTGCACACCGGTGCAAAAGGCCAAAAAGAACCAAAAGATAACAAAAGGATCTAAAAAGGAATGCAAGAAGTTGCAAGAAGCATCAACCATGACTGCAAACAGATGGAAACAGCATCTTCTGAGTGTCTTGGAGCTCTTGTTCTAGTGACCTCCTGGACAAGGTTTGAGAGGTACTGATCTTCACCTAGGGCTCTGGCGATGGGTGGTCTTCCAGAACTGAAGCCTGGTCAGCAAAGACTTCATCTAGTCATGGGCCATGGCCATGGCATGGCCATGGCATGGCCATGGCATGGATGGGGCACATATTGCAGTGGATTCTTCTACGCAAACCAGCCTCGGGTGGATGCAAATTCTTCTGCGTCCAGGTTCAGCCGCGCTCCTGGCCTAGAGTGCATAAAAAGCAAAAAAGCAATGACACTCAATTACAACAGCTTCTACAATATTGTCCTGCCTTGGTGAACTAATGCTGTCTGCGTTCCAAAAGGTCTATTCTCCGATTCTACATCTCACAGCATCCTCCTCTGCCTCTGTGAACTCTAGTCCATGCATGTCCATGCAGCATCTTTTGGCTAAGGCGTCAACTGAACCAAGAGTGGCCCATGACCGACCAAAGCACCTTGAACCACACAGACCTCTGCAATGTCTGAGGGCAGCTGCCTGCAGGCACTTGATTCACGAAGGACAGCAAAGAGAACGCCCATCTGAGGTTCATAGAGGCTTACAGGTTGCTGTTCTAACCATAAGGTGCTTCTCTTCTGGTGTCACAAGCAACCAGTGAGCCGGCAGTCTGCGAGTGAGCCTTGAATCCGGCAGTCGAACAACAAAGCTCAGCAGGGTGCAGCCCTGACAGCAAGAGCAGCAAAAAAATCATGTGGAACGACATGTGACATCATGCAGCAACATTGCGGAACGATGTGGACACCGAACCTGTCTTGACATAGTGAGAGACACAGCAAGCCTCGCCAACTGCACGCAAGTGCAATGCAGCGCCACCAGCAAATGTCTCAGCCTCAACAGAGCCGTGCTGGCATGGTACAGTACTGGAATTCCTCAAGGGAATGCTCCAAGAGGACCCCCTGCATATGTTTGCTACAAGTCTTTGAATACTCTTTGGGTCTGCAATGTGGCAAAGGCCCGCCTCTGCTGTCACCACGGATGTTAAACTGGAGCTTGCCTCAACCTGCCATTGCAAGGTGCAGCAAGGTTGAGCAGGTTGAGTTCTCCACAAAGACCAAGCTGAGCTTTGCCTGGAAATTGCTGGGCAGCGTCAAGATCTGACCAGTCGCCTGCAACGTCACCAGGCTAAATCCACATCCAAACATATCCAAACAAGCCAAACTCGCCGAAGATTTCACGAAACTGAAGGGTACACGGGTACACGTGGTTGCTGAGATTTGCTGAGCCATCTTGAGGCTTGAGGCATCTTGGGGCATGTTCCCTTTGTTCATATATTCCCGTCTTGGGTCGGCACATCTACCAGGAACAAAGGGCACACAGCGCTTGCACTCAACGGTAGCCTGAGGTCTGGCAACGTGTGAGGCATTCTCTCAGGAAGTACATCCACAAACGAACACATCACCTTCCTGCCAGAGTGATGCAACCTGCCTAAGGCCCAACCATCACTGCTGTGAATGTCTATCGCTGAAGGCGCACCTGGATGGAACAGAATCCATGCGTGCTGCAAAAACCTTGCGGCTGGACACCTGCGCAGCGCGGGTTTCCCCTGCGGGCTCTGAAACGCTGGACAAAATGGAAGATCTCTGGCAATGTCTGGTTTTTTCTGGGCTCAACCTTGAGAAGCTAAGGACACACCAAGTCCCATTAAGAGTAATGAAAGTAGCTAAGTAGCACCCTGTGGGCCAAACTGATGGCCCCACACATGAGACTCAACAGTTTCTGAAGTGCGGACTGAGATTTCCATTGGAGGACTGTAAAGAGAAGCCAGCACCTGCCAGAAAGACCCAACGCAACAGCTATACACCGCGGCCATCAAAGCCTTACACTCCAACTGATCTTGCCGGTGAGCTGACTGGAAACATCAGAAACCATCTCTACGCCCACATGCCTCCACTTTCAATGAGGCCTCTCCTTCGGTCAGTCCAGCTTCAACTTCCACCTTCGTTGTCACCCCACATGTTGTTGGGGCAAGTTGGGATGCGAAGAACATTTTTTTTCAAAGGATTTGCTCAGACTCACAGAACTCATTCAACTGATCGGTACAAACCCATGTGGCACTATATGGCAGCTCTTGGGTCATTGCAGCTTAGGAAAATCCGATGAAACAGCCCAATATCCATCTGAGTAGAGTTAGAGTTGAAGGGCACGTTGAAATCTGCTGCCCAAATCTGACAAGAGATTGTGCTCTTTGAGTCGTCTTTGAGGCTGCCGCCATTTCTGCTGTCTCTATCAGCTGCACCGCTGCTCCACCCAAAATCTCTACCTGGCCATGCTGAGATGCTCAAGTACTTCCTTAGGAAGGATGTTCAGCTGGTGTTCAGCTGGCTCTGCACCAAACTCTCAACAACTCTCGACATCTCTGCCTGTTTGACCAAGTTGAGACCCTTGTAGCCTATTTGAATCACTGAGCCGCCTTGAGTTGCGATCGAGGCATACTAAAGCTAAGAGGGACTCGTCCATGCAAGGGAACCTCATAGGTCCACAGTTCCCCAGATGGATGGGCTTTCAAGGGTTCCAGAGAGGTTACCATGTTCTTCAACACTTCCAAGTTTGAGAGTGTCAGCGGTTTGGCCATGTTTGACCCACGTTGGCACAAGTCGCTGAATCACTCAAGGGTTTCATGTTCCATATGCAATTCTGAATTATAACCACTTACAATTTTCACATACATTGCATTCACATACATTCACATACAAGGATTGACCAAATACACTGGTGATGTTGCCTCACCATCTTGGGTACGGACAAGGATGCGAGGATATGCCGAACATGGACCTGACCAAGCAACATTTGGATCTGCAGACACTGCAGCATGGGGGTCTTGCAGCTTCGTCTAGACAAGCCTGTTGGAACCAACAGCTTCAGCATCGGCAGCACAGGCAGAACGGTTTTCGCCTGCATCAAGCTGCTATCAAGTGTTCAAGGAACATTCGCGCGCAATTAGCAAGAAGCCGGAATTGTCAAGCACCTCCAGCTGCAGGCTCTCGTATCCACGGCCCAAGGGGCATTCTGCCACGAGGGAAATCTCCAGCTGCTCGGGGCTGCTAGCATTGGCTCGAAGCTCCACTGCAAGGGCCTGGGATGAGGGCACCCTTTTGGAAGCTTGGAAAAGGAAGACGTAATTCTCAAGGTATCTTATTTATGAATATTTATGATTTATTTATGCGTATTTATTGCGTATTTAGAGTTTAGAGATGTTTAGAGTCATTTAGAGTAAGACTTACTCAGCTCTGGAAGGTTCCGGAACACAAACTGATCGGGTTCTACAGCAGTTTCTTGTGCACTTCTTGCACTGCCATGTTTGCAATTAAAGGCCACAGCTCCAAGTGCCAAAGCTTCTGAGTGCCAAACCCCAATTCCCGATGTCAGAGAGACAGAGGGATCCGTGGTCCATATGAAACGGCAAGAAACTCCATGGGCAGCTGCTGCATTCGCTGCATCACTTCCAGATAAACCGCTTGAGGTGGCCAGCTGCAGCGCAGTTTGGCTGGCAGCCTTCAGAGCGACTAGGTGGCTTTGAATACAAACTCCCTGTGTTTGAATTCCAAGGCTGTTGACCAACAATGCAATCTATGGCGGAAACGCTGCAACTTCAACACGCCTCTGTGGCCTCAACTATGGTCTCACCCATGTCCAATGCCGTTGTCAGCAGGTTCTTGCCCTTCAAGTTGCTGGTCAAGGGGCTCACCTCGTATGATCCAATGATATCCAATGCTGTGCTATGTTTGGAAACTTTGAAGCTCAAGTCGTCTTCTTCCTGCAAAAGCGTGGCCTTGCTGGCAGCCAAGGCCAGAAGCAATGGCGTCAATTCCAAGTCACCTGTCCGCAAGCACAGCACAGCGATTCCCTGTGGTTAAAGCATGATGGGGCCCAATCAAAGATACATTGGTTTTATGTTTTATAAACATGTTGTTTTAACAACATGTTGTTTTAACTGTTTCAAAGGCCACTCTGACAGTAAACATCTCCTGCAAACCATCGTGATTATGGAACAAAACTCCAATGTCTGCCAAGTTGCCAGACCAAATCCGGGCTCTGAGCCGCAGGGGATCCTCCAACTCTCTCAGCAAGGCTGGTGAGGTCTCTTCCTTGGAAGCTCCTGGAATCTCATCGAAACATATCGAAACTTCGCCATCCCTATGGCCATATGTCTGTTGGCTACCTCTCCGCCATATCTATAGAATCCAAATTGAATCTATTTTTACCGTTCTATCTAATTATCCATATTTCGTCATATTTCTAATCATAGCTAATCGATGCTAATCATACTATATTAATCTATACACATCTATATCATACGTGATATCATACTATCATCTATCATCTTATGGGCCTCAATGGTTGGTATTTCGTTGCTCAGCACCGCGACACCACCCCTGTCCTGTCAAGGACTCTACCGCCCCAATGGATGCAGCTGTCGGCACCCTGACTGTAACATGGGCTCCTCGAGGGGCATGCGAAGTGAGGAAAGATAAATGAACACATGAGGAAAAAATGAATAAATGTAGACAAATAAGTTTCTTTTTTTTTAAGGCAGTAGATAAATGAACAACAACATATATAAGTTATAAGTACAATATAGATCAACACTGTACAAGCATACAACATGTATGCGTGACTATGTGTGTCGATAGGACTATGTACACAATCCTCAAAGTTCAATATCACTGGGAGCATCTTGAGATCATCCTCTGTCATCCAAAGCAGGTGCATTGACATGGGATTTCTACATATTTCTACATATTTCTACAGTGGATTTCTATGGACTTCCGGCATCCGGAACGCATCTCCGGTCCCAGCGAGGAACCCATCCCCAGGAACCCTGTCCTTTCCGTGCAATCTCACGTCCAGAGGGTCGCTCCAGAAGCCGCACCGACAGGTCGGCTTCACCAGGTTTCAGAGCGAGAACCAAACCCACCTCGTTGTCAATGCCTTAGGGGATGCCAGGGATGCCAGGCAATCTGAGATGATGAAATGACCATAAATGACCAATAAATGACTGTTGCCTGACCCATGAAGTTCAATGAAATACCCATGAACTGACTTGACTTGACTCCTCTCGCTTCTGGTTCATCTAACATCATCAAACAGTCAAACATATTCCGAGGTCAACACTTACAACATCTGGAGCACTGGATACATAGTCGAAGTAGGTGCGTTCATTCTTGGTAGGGCCCCCAGTGAAGGCCAGCTCAAAGGCTTGCCCGGGCATCACCACGATATCTTTGAGCACCACATCAAACCTTAGCATCGACACTTCATGTGGGGACGGTCCTGGATGTAAATCTAAACTGGTCAATGGGCGGCCAATTGAGCAGCCAACTCTGGCAAGCATTCAACATGTAGGACGCGTGAATGGATAGTACCATTTGGATAGTCCTGTCAGGTACTTCGACTCAAAATGGCCTCAAAAATTGGCTCCAATGGTCCACGTCCATACCAGATGATGGAAAACAGGTGGTTTCAGGATGCCTCGTGGAGAAGCACGCACCACCTCTTGGAATAGAATCATGAAATTAACGGTGCACCAACCTGCAATGTCCTGCATGTCTGCAAAGAGCCTGTAGGTCCCAGGGGTATGACAAAGGCACCTCAAGCTGCAGCCCATTTTCTAAACAATGCCTATTCCTGGCAATTTCTGGCGATGCGTCGTGGCGAGGTCTCGAACAGTCTTTGTGACCAGTTTTGATGAGTTTGATCATGTTTGATCTGGATTTTGTGGAAAAAAATCTGGCTTTGCAGCACCAAAGGCACTCGTATTCTCCGCATCTGCTTGAATTCTTCACCTCTAAAGCTCCTGTCATCCACTTTTCATAATCTGTGGAAAACTCCAGTAACTGTTAGTGACTGCTATGTCAGAAATTTATGGAGTGTCCTGGGTCACTGCTGTGCACCTTAAGTCCCAAAGGCAGCCAATTCACCATGCCAAGTGCCTACAGCAGCTCGGATGAGACACGATCAAATGTCGCAATGGCAAACATGGCTGGCAAAAGGACTGAAATAACATTGCTACTGATACTGATACTGGTCTTTGATGGTCTTTGTACTGATTCAAAAAAAACAAAAAACATGTCCGCAGCGAATCCAGTTAGAAGCGCTGCGGGACTTCCAATCAATATATATATATACACATATACAGTATACATATTTATATATATATACAGAACCCAACTAAATGACTTGACAAAATTGTGTCCAATGGCAATAACCGGTAATGGCCTCTATACTTTCTGCTGCTGAAATTCAGATCTACATTCTTCATGTTCTACCCCACCCAGCCTGTCCATCGGCATCTCGTACATCAACGCGCAAGGGCCGATCTGTGCCGCGCACCACAAGCACTGTGCGGCCGTCGTGGGATGTGTCCTGCGACCAGGTCGGGTGCGCTCCAACACACCCAAAACAGATCCAAAATCATTTTACTACATTTTACTGAGGTGGGAAAAAGACAACTTTGAACCAAGATCAGCAACAGGTTCAGGTTGTGTTGCTGTCGACGCCTCGTCTTGTAGATGTTTTGGAGTATGGAGGTTGAAGCTTCTCAAAGCAATCGACCAATCAAATCCTATAGAATAAGTATGAATAAGTCTAAATCCAATGAGGCTCCAAGTCACCAGCCCATCCACAGAACTTCGTTTGAACACCAGAATGTTTCATGAAGCCCTACGATGCCCAATGCAACCGTACCCAGGATATACCATGGATATCCGCTTTGCTGTTCCCATCCTCTCCCAGCAAGCTCACATCCAGCTGTTTGGCTGCACGGATGGTCACTTCCAGTGGTTGAGGTCGGGCTCCCACAAGGTCTGGGTCCCAAAACGCCAGCGAAGCCGTGCCTGGCCATGGTCAGCTCAGGTGTCATCGCTACCATCATGACCACTGCCAGCATGGTAACGGGATGAATGAGGCTTTACGATGAGTCCACGGGTGGAGGCAGCTCGATGTTCGAGGAAACAAGGCCTTTTCAGTGATTTCTTTTGCACACGCTCAGTTGCAGGCCCTTATCACTTGTATGATTTAGTTAGCGGCGTTTGGATATTGATGAGGCTGTGATTGATTGCGGACGATTGTGGGGCAAGGGCACAGTGCAGAATCAACGTGGCCTTGACCAAAGGGAAGCAGAAACCAACGTTGAACATCGTCTGCTCTCGACGCATTGCATGGGGACCCAATCCACAGAGCCTTGGTCCATGTAGGATAACTTTTTGTTTGCTCCTCATAGTTGAGGTTTTCTTAGCAAGGACGCTACAGGCCAGTGCTACCATTGATCTTCTCAGTTCTTGCCACACCTTTAAAGAGTTAGGAAAAGTCAGCAATATGTGACCCAACAATTTCGTACACCGGAATCCTGGGTCGAGGTGGTCAGATTTGCACTGACTTCCATTCCTGAGCTCTTGGCTGGCACACAAGGTGCTGTTGACAGCTCGTGTCCACCACAAATCTGTGAAGGTTCCAAGACCTGGTAATGTCAAAATCAGGGCGAAGCTGTCAGACTGCCAATGAGCAGATTAAAGGCGTGCTGTACCCCTGAAATCAAAGCAACAAAGTCAGAAGGAGCTCCAGCCTTCAATATGTCGTGGCCCGAAAGGATCTCAAGGCGTGCCCGCCCAGTGCCAAAGCCAGCTTCCACAACGATAGACCTGTGGCTGCAATGGCTGCAAAACCCCAATCACAGTTCCCTTCATCTATCACTGTTTGTTGATTTGTGAATACTGAATACTGAGCACTTGGGGTGCAGGAATGCACAAACACCGTCTTAGAACAAATGGACTTGCAGTAGTCTCAGGGTTGGATGTGGGAGATGTGCTTTTAGTCCCTACCCAAACAATAGATACAACAGCTTCCAGATTGAAACTGCGATCTCGTGGCCAGGCTCAGCCAGGTGTCAAATTCTTGAACATCGCAAAGCGCGCTTTTTGAGGATGTCCTGGCCATCGTAGTTCCTTGGGGCATGGCATCTCCACACGGTTCCGCGCAACTAGTAATGTACCCGTGTCACAATGCTCAAAAAACACAACTGTCATTCAATCTGAATCTCACACTCACCAGTCATACACTAAGTGCTCTTCAATCCTCAAAGCTTTGCTTTGCATCGTGCCTAAAACTATGCAGCACCATAGCAGGTCAAGCATCCAATTTCCTGGCCACCACCACTGGTAGTTCATCACTGCTGGGCAGTGGAAGGGCAGCCAATGTGGCCATGGAACTGTTTTGGCAAAGACTTGCCGGTGGCAACAAAACCTAGCACAAGTCGTGCTGTGACATCGCTACTTGTGCCCAGCTGGTAAGATCAGAAGTGGCAAAATGGTGCAAGAAATTCTGCAGTGCTTTGGGGACGGTTATAGATGGTGGTACAGCTTTTTGTTCAACAGAACTTGATGCATCACAAAGCCACTCGATTCGTGGCTGAGCCAAAGTACCATATGGCCTATCAGCCAATCCCACTTGCCTCTAAGCCGAGCTTGGCAGTGGCACCAACTGTTGCATCCTTAGGAACGTTGATGGAGGCAGCGGAGGTCTCCTTGGGTCGCAGATAGTCTCTGCATGCCGTGAGGATTTCAATAATTCAATATTTTTAAATACCTGTCTTCTACCTGCAGTCAAAGAATTGTTGTGTGCTTGTACATCATTGTACATCATTGTACTTAGTACTTCATTGTACTTCATTGTACTTCTAGTTTAATTCATGCTTGCTGCTTCCTGGAACGGTCATGTCGTTGATCTCTTGCATTCTCTCCACATCTCTCCACTGATCCCAGCTCTCCTTTTTGATGGCGAGCCAAGCCTAAGTCACAACGATAGCACGTCAGGTACAACGCAAAGATCTCAAAGGGGTCTTCGAATCGCAACTGGAGTGAAGAAGCATTTCAAAAGAGCCGCTGTTCACCCGCGCCTTCTGAAAAGGAACACCTTCTTTGGAGCTTGGAGACAACGACCATCGCAGCATGTATTCTGATGCATTGATCATGGTCCTGTACAGCAGCTGTGGAGCCAGGCTGCATCACAGGATGAAACAGAAAAGATCAGAAAAGTATCAAAGAGTATCAAGCAGAGACCTTGTACATTGACAAAGTCTCGAACATGGTTTGATAGTTCTGTATGCATTAATGTATACAGTACTGTGTATATACATAATATCATGCAATCTTAATTTCTGTCAGTTGTCATGGGCATCCATCCATCAGTCAGCGCAGACCATGCTGGCAGTGTCTCCTGCCAAAGGCATCGACAAAGCGGGCACGAAAAGGCGTTGCCTGTCCACGCCTGAGTTGGAACAATGTTGACACTTCCTGGACATGCTCACCATTTGCTGCACTTGCTTCCCATCTAAGGGCACAGCTGCACTCCCAAGGCAAGTCTTGGTTCCTGTCAAACGGCATGGTCAGAGACAACTGAGCGGCTCCTAGAAGCATTGCACAATCACAAACCGATATTTTCCGTGGATTGCAATTGGCTGGCATTTCCCTTCCACTGTGTGGTGCTCCAAAATCGAACTGCCAGCTACCTTTTTCCAAAGATGTACCAGGCCATTCCGCAGCTTCGTCAGGCTGCCTTGTCCACCACAGCTTCATCCTCCAAGTCATCCACTTCTGCCACTGCCTGCAATGCTGAGCTTGGTTTTGCTACCCTCATCCGCATCAAATTTGAAACCAACCTCTCTTCTATGACACGTCGATGACTGTTCATAGCCATAACCGCTACTATACTCCACCTATCAAATATGAAGGCAATTGAAGGCAGACCAAGTAGTTTCACGGCAAACCAAAGGGTTTCCTTCAGTGCACCATGCAATTCACGCGAGAATGGACGCTGTGGCGCCGTCTTGACACTATCCTGGCACCTGCACTCTGGCGGGGACTGAGCATCTCATCCAAAGGGTCAGGTTGTCCACCTGGAATGGTCAGGTGACCCAGGTGGTTCAAATCTCATGTAGAGAGATGAAGCATTCAGGAAGATCAAACTTCCGAAATCAAGCACAACCAAGGGGGTTGGGTACCCAAACAAGCTATATTTATTTGCATGCGTCACTTTTAGGCAAACCGTGAGGAGAATCGAATTTCTTTGGCAGGTTCCTCGTATGAATTTCAACAAATGCTGAGGTTTTGGCAAAAACCTCTCCATGTAAAGGGTCAGATGGAGCATGCCTGTCATCTGAATGGGTGCTACAAAGGTTGCGTGGTAGTGTGGTTGAACAGTTCAGCCATTTTGATTGATCTCCAACTCACGGTAGTTTCATCATGATTTACAGCACCAGCTATATAGATTATATAGTGTATGAATGTATATGATAGCCTTACTTCAGTCACAGGATGCTTCCCATAGAGCTGAGAAAGTAATGCGGCAGCTTCACGTGACTTGTCCTTTGAGTCGCACGGGTCCTTCGCACAAGTGCCGTTTTTTGGCAAGAAATACACTGGTCCAATGGGAAAATAAAACAATAAGATCTGCGGGGCTATGCGCCTTCTAGCGAAACGTATTTCGCTTGCGTGATGAATTTGGGGCACAACAAGCTCAAGCGAGGTCATACATCTGACTCCCTTTCCTCCTTTAGATTTGCATGTATGGATGACACTCAAATGAGATCAATGGACATGTAACTGTTTCACATCCTGACCAAGCTCTGGCTCCACCAAAAACATCTAAATATAATATATAATATACTATATATAACATATTGTAATAATAATAATAAATATATATATATATTATATTATTTCATGTTATTTCGATGCAACAGTTCTACATCTACCTTCAATTTCGAACTAAATCACCTGGCACCTTCGACAGTCCAGGGCACTGGTCTCAACCCATGTTGACCCCCACTTCGACGGACCCGGCCCTGGCCTGGAGTGACTTGCATGCAGGTCACCTGAAAACTCCTGGATCCAATGCGCGACCTGGGACGCCACAGGATGCCATATGACACCAAGAGCTGTGGGGGGTGTCAGGTCCTGTCAGGTCCTGTGAGTTATGTGGTGATGTTTGGGCTCCGTTTGGGATTCTTTCTTTTGTTTCCAAAAAGATCCAAAAAGATCCAAAAAGTGTGAAAACTTCAGAATCCGCTACTAATGAAGCCCGTCAATACCAACACTACCCCATCTTTTCACATAGGGTTCTCCAGCATGGTTTCTCAGACGGCTGCACGCTGATGTGAGGGCCCACGGTCAAGTTCCAGGAGTCACGGCCTGTCGTTTGGGATATGCCAGGATTGAGATGGTGTCATGTCTTTCAATCGACAAAAAGCCTTGAGAACCCTTAGATCGTCAAATACAGAGATACTGTATAAAGGTGCTGGAGTTTAGAGCAGCCAGAAGCTGTTTACAACACAATAGGCCTATACTGGCTTTGACTTTCAACATAACAGCACTCGCAAGGATTTGCCCTATCTTTGTCACGACAATTTAGATCAATTTAGGAGTTCTGATTTTGATCTGCAGCCATCTGCAGCCAAACACTCCAACCATTCCCACCACATAACCGTGCACGCCCAGTCTGCGCCTGGCACAGTCATCTGTCTGGGGCCCTCCGCCAATCGAAGGCGAATGGAGGAACAGGGCGCCAGCACCTCCAAGTTCACATTGGCCGGCCACTTTGTTCTTTGGATCACGGAATTGGATCTCAATTGACCAAAATTCATCAAAAATCCATAAGCTCTAAGGCTCGCACCAAGGCAGCAGCCTGATCCGCTTGTGCTGCAGCTACCTCATATCCACCGGAGTTGCCATGAAGGGTTTCCAAGGTTTCCAATGAAATCTCCAGCCCCAAAATATCCAAAATATTCCAAAATCTTTGGGAAGCGCCCTTATCCAATGAAATCCAAGGGAATGAGATGCGGATGTCACCGTCATGTCACTGTCCATCTCCATCATCTCAAACCTGGGGTCCCTTATGGGATGCCCATGCCTCGTCATGATCCTTGACGCCCAAAAGCTGCCACTCGAGCGGTTTGTACACCTGGAGGTGCGAGCAAAACAAGGTACTCTCGCGAGTCACTTTCACGATTCTATTGTTTGCTCTATACATTATACTGCTAGAGTATGCTAGAGTCGTACGATCTTTAATATGTATATAATTATATGCAGTATGCATAATATATGTTATGCATTGTTATGCTACATACTATCTCTTTTTGGTGCGATCGAGCACATCGGGTGGAGCCTCGAAAGGAAGTGGTGTTGATGGAAGCGGCTCCGATGCGTCTGCCTGGAAACAACTCAATCAATGCGTCAGGTGATAAGGAGTGCCTTTGTTCGCTCACCCCACTGACTCATGATCACTGAGCACTATTTCACAATGAGATCCTAGAAATCCATGGGACATGGCATGACTGTATTCCAGTCCGTGTTATTAAACAAGAAACTGCCCCACGCCTCCTGCGCTCTTGCTGTGAGCTGGAAACGTCCAGGCGCCAAAGGCCTACGTATGACTGATTGAGGAGTTGAGTTCCAAAAATATCAGCGCTCCACACCCCATCACTAGTGTGAATGATAAACTTGACAGTACTTGACACAATCAAGCAATGGTTAGTTCCTGACGCTTTTTTGCATTCAATTGGGCAAGGGATTCTCAAGCGTTCACAAACGACCACTACGGCGCGATCCCGCGTCCCTGCTGTCTGCCCTTCGCCTATCTTCATGGCGATCATCATACCTGTCGTCACGCCGATCATCACGTCGGTCGTCACGCCTATCATCACCTCGCCTGTCTTCATAGCGGCCTCTGTCTTCATGGCGACCTCTGTCATCGTAGCGGCCTCTGTCATCATGGCGCCGGTCATCCCGGTCATCCCGACGCCTGTCATCATATCGATCGTCTCGGCGTCGATCATCGCGATCCCGGTCTCGAGGCCTATCATCCATCAAGGCCCTGCTGCCACCACCGCCGCCACGAGCATTGCGCCTGCCGTTGCTGCGGCTGCGGGAACCACGCCTTTTCTCCTGCATGAGCGCTCTACTTCCACCTCCACCACCACCACCCTTGCGCTCCTTTTCTGCCAAGAAGATATCCCGGCTCGTATAGCCTTTCCTTTCATCTGCCAAGTTGTCTTTACCACGAGGCTTCCATCTTGCCTTGATGGCCACACCGTCAATGAGCACCTCTTGCCGCTCTATTGCATCCATGGCTTGTCGTGCTCCTGAAGCATTGACGAAGCGCACCCATGGAATGTGCTGGATCGGGTCACCCACCTGCAGGATTGGAGTCAATGCATAAATTCAAAAAATAAGAACACATCGCTTCAGCTGACAGTGGCTTCGGAAAACCATCAATGCTACGAATTAAGCCATAAACAGTGGGCAGCTAACAGGCTGCTAGTTTCGAATTGAATTGTCCCTTTCGTATGCTGCCCCTTCCAGTTTGGTCAGTTGCTCAATCTAACATGATCTCATGATCTAAACACAGCCGATCCTTGTGACAAATGTCGATCTCTCCATACCGCTCCAACACGGACTTAAGCTGCAAACGCTTTGTTCCAGCATGGACGCCGCCCACAATCTCTATGGTGTCCATGGAGGAGCTCATTTTGGGAGAGAGACCGGGCTGGGATGGCAGATTTGTCCATAGCTCTGCCCAGTGGCACTTTGAGCCAACATGGCTAGTTTCAACAACCCAAATGGCTATGAAATGGATCCAAATGGATCCAACCGGCGATGGCTATGAAACATGACGAAACATGATTGGTCTGTGCTTTCATCACAAAGTTTAAGCGATCTCGAATTGGAAGCATGTGTGATATTCTGTGATCATGTGTTACTGCAAGTCCACACTTTCTTCCAAGAAACTCCATCTCTCATCACATCGGTCCGTCGGTCCCAAAAATGTCCCACGACTTAGAACAGCTGCCTGACTTGGATGATGTTGCAAGTGGCGAAGAGACCTTGGATCAAGAATCATCCATCAAGTGGATTCAAGTGGTAGGTTTTGGCTATGTCTGGCTGCTTCGCCTTGCGTGGCTTAGGGAAAGCCAAGTGTGGCAGCGTGTACAGAATCATTTGGTCCGCCATGGATCCTCGACACATCACTGACATCCTGGGTAGCCGGCCAGAAGATGCTGTTCCAACCGAGGCCACAGTCCGATTGGACACTTCTGCGCTTATGCGCTCTGAAGAGAAAAGAGCCGTGCCTCTTCAATGGGCTAAACATGGCTAAACGGTTAAAGCAAAACTGGCGTAGCTTGCCCAAAGTCATTGTGCTGGTTGCGAAGAGCTCCAAACAGGACGGGTTGACAGTTCCAAAAGGTGAGATTTCCTGAGCTGCAAGAAATGTCTGGCCCAAGCGCTGCCAAGCTTGATTTTCCCTCGCAGTACGTAGTGTCAGGCAGTTCAGAATCACGGATTCAAGATCCACAACTCACCACAATTTCTACAATCGGCTCCTAAGCCGAAGGGGAATTATTTAGCATCATAGTCCACAGTACAACCCTTACAGTTGAGATCTACTCAAAATCGTACAAAATCAAATGTAATTTAAAGATGTTTATATAAAGCACGGTAGCTACTAGTTCTGTTGTTCTTCAGTGTGTCCTCCTTGCTTTCTTCGCACAGCTGAGCCTTCAAATCGAGTGATAAAACCCCACGATGTCCTGACTGGACCAAGATCGACCCCTTCCAAAGCCTGGAAAGAAAGCCCGAAGGTCCCGCCCGGGACTTTTAAGGCGAGCTTCGAAGCATGCGGCACATGGCCTCGCACACATCAGCCTCAGCACCAGTTGATATCAGTTGATATTTAGTTGATATCAGTTATCATCAGTTATCTGTATTTTCGATGCAGCAGGGACTATGGAAAGTAATTATACCTGCGAGTACTTGGGACAAATACTTAGGGACACACCGCACATCACTACACATCACATGTAATCATTTGTATTTATGCACAGAAGTGTTGACAGCAATACTGCCGATGAACTGCACTGGGCCCATCACATCTTCACTGCCATCCTCTGGTCGGGCCCGCACTAGCACAGGCTCCTCATGGGTCATGCAGCAAGTTTGGCATCTGCTGATGAGCTGAACTGGAGCTGAATATGTTTCCAAACCAGTTGGGCCCAGCTAGATATCTACAGGCCCTCACGTCTGCTGACTTCCTTGCACCGTTGCAATGGAATCAATGGAGCCCCCAAACTGTCCTCATCCTGTTCCGTGACCTTGTCTCTGGGCAGGCGGATTTGAAGGTATCGAGGCCTGAGTGGATCACACGAGTGACATCAGCTTGGCAGCCACTTGTCAAACTTCCTCCCAGCCATGCAGCCACGCGGCTGTAAAACCAGCCGCCCTGCTCTTCTCACCAAGACCCTCAAGGTGAAGTTGTTGTGAGGGTTCCTGCATCACAAGCAAATCGCCCGGCTGATGCATCATCATACCTGAGGCTGTTGATAGCCCCCTCACAAGCACCAAGTTACCAAGGACGGAGGTAAAGAGTGCCAAGCGAAAGGATGATTTTGAAAGGGTGAGACGATATGAGACGATATGAGACGATATGAGACGATATGAGACGATATGAGACGATATGAGACGATATGAGACGATATGAGACGATAAAGGAGCCTCTGAAATCATTATTTTTTACGGCCGCAAGTGCTGATGGGATAATTCTCCCAAGGGCAGATCAGCTGTCCTCACATCCTGAACCGTCAGCTCTCCATTGGCGAGCTGGCCACCCGCCTTGTAGCACAACTTTCAACACCAGAGTGCCATACTGTGCCTGCCTTTCTTTTGGAAAGCAGATATGTTTTATCCTTATGATCCTTATGAGACAATGCCTGTATTGCTTGGGGTTGCAAACCATAATTTCAGTCTTGGTGAATCGTGCAAACATAAACGGCCTAGGCCTAGGTCTAGGCTGTGTTGGGATGGTCAGCTATCCCTCTCTTGGGCGCTTGGTGTTGGCCTGAACTCTCCCATCTTGTGACACAGTGATTGCTCCGGCAGGCTGCGAGCGCATGGCAAAAACCTGCAGCACTTGAAGGATCTCCACGGATTTGACCAGGATGGGGGTACTATGCTAAGAGACTAATAGATAGAGTTCTCAAGTGATAATAACAAAAATGAAATGCGTTTCACAACTTTCAAAACTCAAATTCAGGCCTGCCGACCGGTTCCTCTAACCTGGAGCAAATAGGAGTGCCACCTGTGCAAGTTGAGCTTGGCTCCGGTGCCAGCAGCTCTTCTTAACTGCAATGGCTTGGGCTTCCCAGGTGTATGTTGAATAGCATCATGACATATCATGACCATCGCAAAATCATGCAAAATCCGTCTGTCTCCTCTATGTGGATTGCCAAATAAATGGGCAGCGGGGCAGCTTCCTTCCCTGTCCGCCTTGGTAGCAACATTGGCCCACCAACTGGCACAACGGGTTCCAGTTGTGGAGCTACGTAGAAGGCCTGCCAAAGCAGATTTGCGGCTATCTTCAATTGTTGTCTCAGGCTGTTTTCATTCACTCCTACCACTTCCACGACTGAAAAACTGTAACAACGGCCACCTGCTTCGCGAACAGCTTCAGGGTCTTGGTGTTCAAGTTCCGAGCCTCACAAAAAATGGTTGAACGCGGAGTCATGTGGTAGGTGGGAATTTGGGGCTTCCAAGACTTGTTTTGGTACAGTTTTATTCTTGATTGGACCGGATTCGCAGGGTCTTTGCTTCAAGACACAAAGAAACAAATATCTCCAAGGCCAGAGGGTACAAGGGGCTTTTGTTTGTGATCGCCTGGAATACAAATTCTTGAGTCCCTCTAATCAAGACTTGGAAAGCAGAGCCGCCATCTACTGATGGAAAAGAATGTCCAGCGAGACCCGTCAAAAATCATCAAATACAAAAGGGAATTTGACTCGGCCAACGTCGAACAACATCGAGCCAATAGGATCCAATAGGGAATCGCCTAATAGCTATAGTAGCAGCCAGTTGCGCCTTGTCATCCTTGTCAGCTTCCAGGGTCAGATTCTCAATGGTGATCTGACCCTGGACGGAGCTACTGAGTGCAGCTACTGTGGCTCTGAGCCATTGGAAAAAGGAGAACGATGAAAGGATGTGAATCGCATGAAGATGTCTTTGATGTGGGTATGTCAGCATTTCCAAAAGGGGGAGAGTCTAAAAGATATCCTTAAATTGGTTATGATGTCCATTCATTTCCGATTTCAGTAAAACAGTGACTGGGGGTCTACTGTAACTGTAACTGTAACTGTAAACGTTTGCATTGTATTACCCCCTTACCCCATTTCTGGACCATGAGCAACCCATCTTCCCATGCTCGGCCTCTCCCAGCTCAACAGCCTTGAAGATCAGCACAGCAGAATTGGGAGCCTCGCCGATTTATCATGGTTTATCCCATTGGCCAAAACCTTAGGAAAACCAACATAGAAAGACAAGTGATAATCCATGTCGACTGTGGGGTACCCTAGTTTCAAATGAACACATTTGACTATTTCATGGTACTAGCAGTGCTTTGACTCGTGGTGACCTGACAGTGACTTGATGAGGTGAACATGGTGAATATTAATATGTACCTGTGTCAAAGCATCTTCAACTATACAATCAGCATCTTAGAACCAGGAAATCTATTGACATATTAATTCTACTATACTAAAATCATCTAAAATCTGCTATGTGTTCAAAACCTGGAGGTTTTGTCCACAGCACCCGTCGCTGCCATGGCCTTTTCCGCTACCCAGGAAACGCCTGATGGAGAAGTTGAAGAGGCGGTGCTGAAGCATTGGAGGCCTCACAGGGGCATTGATTTAGGCCTCATTGGGCCACAATGATATCTGTGTTGGAAT
The DNA here is from genome assembly GCA_947184155.2 of Cladocopium goreaui. Classification (NCBI taxonomy): domain Eukaryota; class Dinophyceae; order Suessiales; family Symbiodiniaceae; genus Cladocopium; species Cladocopium goreaui. The sequence goes on from CAMXCT020006490.1 coordinate 100,676, forward strand.
CATGCGGATTTTGGAAACCTGCGAGCTCCAGATTCTGCAAACAAAGCTTGAAAAGTCTGAAAAGCAAGGCTTGTCCAACAATGCACAGCAATTAAACTTTGGCAGGTGCATGAACTTGTCCTGCTGCATTTTGGCCCAAAGACCAAAGATGGCAGTGTCATCTGATCCACTGATGAAATATGATATAACTTATATATATATATAACTTATATATAACTTATACATAACTTATATATAACTTATATATAACATGATATAACATGATGAACTAATGTATGGTCCATCTCCATCCATCTTTCACTGCCTGGCAGTATGCCTTCGCGCGCAGATTCAAGGGAATTTGCCTTGGAGCTGCGCATCGATCGCATCGTGACCGGAAACCAAGTCCCAGAGGGATGGACTGACTGGATCATTGGCAATCATTGGTGAGGAGACAGTCAAATCATGTCAAATCCAAATACGAAAAGTCAAGTCATGTCAAGTCAAAATAGTCAAATTTGTCTCACTTCACTGCATCAAACACGAGCTTGCACGCAAAGTGGCATGAGCTGCGAATTCTTGTCCTCAAGTTGCAGCTTCAATGCATACGTCCTTGCAGCAGCTGTGCAGGCAACCATTGGCTACTGCTCCCACCAGACTTTTCGGTGACCTTGGTTGGAAATCGTGGAACATATCTCTCAAAAGGGCGGAAGACAGTACTTTCGTTGAGTATCTTTCAATTGCAGGGTCAAAACCCTGGTACCCTGGTCACCTCCCCAACAGCTGATAAATGGATACTCATCCCCGTCATCCCCCCAAAATATTGGTACAACCAATGGTCCAATGGTCCAATGGTCCAATAGGTTTGGATATGTTTGGATCCATCATGATCCATCCCAAATATCCCAAATTCTGTTCATCTTTCGGCGTCCTTCCCTGGACGAGCTGAAGCACAGGCTCATCCTGACAGCTGGAAGCAGCCACTGTGAGACTCACTGTGTAACGACGTAACGACGCAACGTGTCAGCGTTTCTTCATGGCTTGACATGGCTTGACGTAATGACATGTGCATGTCAACGTTTGCACTAGAATCCAGGAATCCAAAATAATACAGACTTGGACCTTCTGGGCATTGTTTGCCGGCAGTGCTGGAAAGCTGGCTTAACACAAACCATATCATGCGGCTGAAATCTGCTCCGAGATGCTGAAGAGACGCCAGTGGTGGCTGTCCGAAGCAACTGCAGCTCTTCATCCTCCCAGCCACTTTCCAAGCTGCCTTTCCAGCCTCAAAAATGTTCGAATCTGTTGCGAAAGTTGCATGTCTGTGTAGGGCAGACTTGTCTCATGGAATAAACTTAGCACAGTTGAGACAGTTGAGACAGTTGAGCCAAGGCGCCAGGAATCTGTTTCATGATGGAAATGCCGGGGGCACGCCACAAAGGTTGTGTCCAGAAACGAAGAGTCACTGGATTTGTTACCTGTCAGAAACCAACCCCCCCCCCAAAAAAAAATGCTGATCTTTGGCAAGTTCGTTGCTGCGCAGGTCGGTTGATACTGACATCGCTCCACTCAACTCCAGCACTATCTGTGTGAGCCAAGCCACGTAAATGACGGTGGCGGCTGTGTTGTTCTCAATTCCTTCGGTGGAGGCTTACAATGAACCGCGGAAAACCCAAATTTGTGACGCACCCTCGCACTTTGACGGAGGTCTGCAAGATGTCTAGATCAGTTTCAATGTTGAACATCAGTTGAACCTGCATCTTGGAAGCACTCAACAGAAATAGCAGAAGTGTATAATATATCATATATATATATATGTATATGATAATTAATATATATATACGTATATCTATGTGATAATGTATATATATATATATTATACATGATTTGTATATTATACATTATATGTATAGGTATTGTATGAATATATCAACATATTCTACAGAAACATCATCAAAGCCGCCACCTTCGGCATCTGCCGAGCCACGAGAGTCTACTGCCAACACACGGCCGGAGCCCAGGCGCTGCGTCACTACTCGGCCCATCTCAGGCTCAACGAAGAGCACGCCCTCACCTGCCATGCCATTGGGCCATGGCTGCGGCATATCTTTCATTTTGATGGATGCTTAAGGTTGTTTAAGGATGTTTTCAGGAATTGTCAGGTATGTTGATGGAATATGATGGAATAGATATGACTGAATAGATTAGGGGAAATGTGCAACTTTAGCCACATGAAATTCAAAAGCGTGGCAGCCAAGGGGTTGTGCCACAAGGAAACAGTTTACAGGATCAGTTGACTGTGGACCCTGATACGAGGATGAACATCATGAAGATGAACAAACCGCATCAAGGTTGTGATGTTCACCTAAGTCACCTACCAAGGTCTCTTGGACCGCCTTGTTATGATAAACTGCAATAAACTGGTTGAGAAATTTCTGAAATGAGTTTTGAGTCGCTATGACTCACGCCTTCGGTTTGGGCATGCCAATGAAAATGTGGAACTGGCAGTTGAACGGGAGGCAACTCCTGGCCATCAACATCTCCAGGCGCAGAATAATCAGAATACGCTGAGTTCGCGTTTTTTGAAACGGTTGTTTTGTTTAAAAGATGATGAAAGATGATTTTCAGATGATGAAAGATGCAGCTTGTGTTTGGGCTGGGGTGTAAAGACTTACTAATTAAAACCATCCCAAACACATCCAAACACCGGAGGTTTTGGGAGGATTTGGAGGTAAAGTACGGTAAACTGTGGATGGATCCCCAAGAGCCTCCAGGGGCCGTCGTGGGCCACGAAGGATCTTCAGCTGCAGCTGAAGATGCGCCATTGGAGGAGCATACAGCAATGATGGCATCACCACCTCTCACCAAATGGACACAAAGACACACAAAGATGCACATTGGCGCATATTGGCGCTATCAAATATGATCAAATCACGGCGCTGGAGTGACCCAGGTGTCCTACAGTATGGTGTCCTATGGTGTCCTATGGTGTCCTATGGTGTCGTGCCAAGCAGCTATGTTCTCCAGTACTGTGAGATGGACTTCTGGAGATACGATGACTGGTGTGCCGATCGTCAGATTGGCGCGCACCGTCGTCCTGTACGTCAATGCTCTGCGTTTCACAATCAACAGGCGACACATGGCGACACGTTGCTGCAAATGTTAACGCCCAATCATCTACTTATCATTACTTATCTACTGACTCTGTGACTCTGCGAGCCATGATATGTATTCTGCCAGTCCTTCCCGTTGCCACACCCTGCAATAGCACCGTGTCGGGCTGTGCTCCAGCCTGCGCTTTGATGTGAGAAGCTATGAATCTTTAGTTCCTTTTGGATTTTGAACTTAAAAGATTGACATTCTTCCAACTCTGCCAACATTGTCAAATATTGTCAATATGTTTGAACATGTTTGAAATATGTTGAACATGCCGAAACATGTTAACAATTGTTAACATATGTTCACCGAATTCAGGCACCAAAAGCCACGGCACCTCCGCCAGCGCACGTCGCACTGGGCTCAGCTTGAAAGCCGAGTCGACGAGTTTTGGACTCTGCAGAATGGAGGCATCTCCAAGGCGCCACCGGAACCTGGGAGGACAGAAATACTTCGAACATCTCGGAACTGGATGGAACTGGAACTTTCATCAGCTTTCCTTCAACTTGCAATCGAAACCCATGGAGGCGGGAAAACCGGGAAACCCGTGAAGTGAACTTGTGATGATAATACGTCGTGACTTTCAGCCTGCCAATGAGACCTAGCAGCTGGAGTGATCACTGGTCATGATTCAATTGAAGAACATTTCATGATTGCACAAGGGTGATAAGGCTGAAAAACCAGTGCAACAACATGCTAACCAACTTGGCACCAAGTGGCTCTAAACCCTCTAAAGAGGAGAAAACGTTGCCCTGCTTATCATAGGCCTGACACAAACAGAGGGACATCAACGGACGGAAACGTTTTGAAAGTAGCCAAGTTGCACAGAGATGCACAGAGGCCAAATTTGGGTGTCATTGGTGTCATGCAATGAGCCTTCACCCCTAGCGTCTCGACATCATCCACATTGATTCTGCGGACAGATGTCTCGACCTGGCGCATGGCACGGAGCCAAGTTTGAGAGGCAAGATGCAACGACAAAGCAACAAACATCAACAAACTATAAGAAACGTTAAGAAATAACAAACTATAACAGCATGAAATCCTTTGAAGAAATTTGATTTGAAAGTGGAGAAACGCAAACAACTACTGACAGCGCCGAAACCATTCTGTCACCCGCTTGCCTCTATTCGATCTATATTGGCGATATAGACTTCACATCCTGAGGCAAAGGTATGCCAAAGGTAAAAGGTCATCCCACCATGTCCCACCAACGAATACCAACCAATATGCCAATAAGCAATACCAACGAATGCTCCCCCCAACCAGAACGCCAAATGCCATCCAAATGGCGGAGTTCGACCCCGGGTTGTTGAATGTCTTGTGCGAGAACAAGAACCTTCTCAACATTCGAATGGATCTTTTCCGCAATGGATCGAATGATTGCAACTGGTTGACCTCAGAAAACAAAGGATCCAGAGGCAAGCTGCCCGCGCACACTTGGATATCACTTCAAGATACTTCAAGTGACTCGAGTTTCCTGAGCAAGCAGCAACCGTCGTCTGCTTGAGTCTCATCAGGTAGAAATTGCCGACCAGCGTGCAGACAGGCCTTTGGGTGATGAAATAGTGAACGATGTTGAACGTATTTATATAAAGAGATGAAGACTCATGTGAGCAGTGCGGGGCATACAAAATCATGCAAGATGGGAAAGAAGCACAAACAACAAAAGTTGGTGGAAGAATCAAGGTGCATTCACACAATTTACGGATATCACGGATATATGATATCTGTGTCAATCTGTGTCTATTTCAGAAACTATTTCTATCTGTTTCTCAGACGTCCATTCTGTTTCTCTGGCCTCCTGGCAGGCCGCCTCCGCAGCCTTCTCGGCTGCGCGCCGTGGGGGCAACTCCTCCTGTAATGGCTCCTGGAGGCGACCCGCCAAGGTCATCAATTTTTGCCATGGCGCCATGGCAAGTGCCGGTGCCAATGTCAGCACTAACCTTGGAAAAACTGCTATCTACAACACATCGGATTCATTCTGATTCGATTTTATCAATCGTTTTCTTTGAATGCATCTGTCAATAGTGTTTGCCCTCGCTTCTCGGAAAATTCTTCCACCGCTCCTCTACCACCACAAGGTCAGGCCTATGCGCGTCTGCACAGCTCAGCAGAAACGAGTCGCGTCATCTTTGGGTGGGAACAAAATTAACAAAATCAATCCTGGACATTGGTCAAGTGAACTCCGGCCTTTGAGACACAACCCATCGAAAGCAGCCGCCCGAAGCCTGCAAGATCTGCGAGGCAGACCCATTGAAATCACAGAAGCCCGCAGAGTTTGGCCAAGGGATGGAAGAAGCTTTGAGATGTTTGTGTTGCCACTGGGCCCCATGCTTGGTTTCCATTGATGACGAGATGTGTACCGTAAGGAAGATCATGGGACCAACACAGGCGAAGCCTGGTCCTTCTGGTAGATAGCTCTCTTAGATTGATAAAGTAGATCAAAAAAGGTTCCGTTTAACGCCCACACACGCCTCTACACGCAAGCGTGCACCTGCCCCAGCATTGATTTGGCCTTGCAATGCACATCAAATCTCACTCCTTTCTCGCACTCTCTTAGTGCAAGGTCACAAGATTGTTTTGAAATATGCCCTCTCTCTCTCTGTGTTACACAACTTAGTGAGAACAGGAGAGAATGAGATCATCGGGATCGGGATACCTTCCAAACAACCCAACACTGTACTTGGTGCATTCTACAAATCTGGCCTGGACCCCTTGGTGGTAGCAAGGCTGTCACAACCGATATCTTTGGCTCTGCAATCACCTCAATGAGAGCCTCGGCAAAGCTCGACATGAAGATCAGTCTGTTTGACAAATGCAAAAACTGGGAAAACACGTGATCGAATCAGCCGACACGACCAAGCCAACAACCTGACGTGTTTTCCGCCAAGAAACCAGGAAAATCCCAAGCACCGCATGGAACTGGCCCATCTTCGGGCGATCTCAGCAAGCTCAAAATGTGGCTGATAATTAAAATATATTAAAATGATAATCTCCTGTTTGTCGTTGATTCTTTCCACTGGGTGGGCTCAGGAAGCTGGACTTCCTGTCACATCTGCAATGGTCCTGTGGATGATATTGATGCTTGAAGCTGTGACAATCTGGGACATTGAGAAACTATATAAAACTGGTTGGAGTTATATGGCTTCTCCTCCTTGATTTCATGATATTCCATGATATTCCCTATACCTCATGGCACGTTCTGCGCGTTTCATGTCTCAAGAGTCGCTGTTTCACTTCTGGCGCCCGAGGTGATGCCACTGTCATAGCATAATGCTGCGGTCAATGGTTTCAGGAGTGAGGAATCAAGAGCCTCAAAGTCTACAGAACTTACCGAAGTTGAAGTTTAAGTTGGATCACTAAATTTGAAGCCCTGGAGATCTCTTGGATGTCATTGACTGCTCCCGTCTCAGCAAAGCAATGGGTTTCTCAAGCTTCAGCTCCCGGTGTTAGCTCTGATTCCAAGGTTTTCATTCATACCCGCTCTGAACAACTCTTTTCCATTTCCGCAATTGTAGGTCACCTCTCTACTTGCGGCTGCCTTGGTATGGTCACCTTTACAGCTCTCAATCTGTAAGTCTCAAAGTTGTTCATCTGCAAGTACTGATAGATGGAGGACAGCAAATGTTGCTGCTTGTCACTATACAGGCATTGAGATCCTCGCAAGTTGTGTTTGTTTCCAAGATGATAACATTCGGGCACACGCCCTGTAAATTCAAAACAAACTACTAAAGGACATTGAACAGGTTTTCTGGTGCAAAGCATTGAAGGTTTGGATTCTGGTTTTCCAGAGATAAACTTCTGTACTTGGCTGTGCAAGAAGCCTCAGGACCTCAAACCAAATGACCCTTCGATATCTTCTAGTTGGAGCAATTCTAGGGTCCTCAACGTATGTCTGTACAATTCATCACAATTCTCTTAATTGCATTGGCAAATGTGATCCTAACCGTGGGTTCAAACATCTAACTTCATTGACTGCAGAACCTGAAGGCCTCATTTTCTGGTGACATCCTAGTGACATCCTAGTGACTTTAGATGACATCATTGTGACTTTAGTGATGCAGTGATGCTTCAATTTCATGGCGTGCCCTTTGGCACTAGGCACGTCGCCGCCGCCGCCCACGGCTCCGGGAGCGGCTTCGGTCTTCCATACTGGCGCAGGCTCACGACCGCTGTGATGGCGATGTTCAGAACGCGATGATTTGGGAATCCTTACAGTAAATAGTTCATCATAGTTAATAATTCATCATAACTCATCATAGTTCGTAAATTCATAGTGAATCAAAATCATAATGATTATCAAATATGTTCAACATGTCATCATTAAATCGTGTGACATGGATTGAAATGCATTGTTAAAATGCATTGAGATGGATGATGTCGTAGTGCATCTTGAATGGACATAGGATGATGCAAGTGATGCTTAGATCCACTGCCTCAAAAATTAGAGGCGACTTGCACGTCAATGATAGTGCGCATGGCAGGCAAGAATCTGATAATCTGCATTAAGTAGCTCGGGGCGCCAATTGATCTGGGGATCAAGACCCTCCACCGAAGATTCCTTCAATCTGCATCCTCCATACCCTTAGATTCAGAATGATTCAGATTTGAAGGAGTCAACAAAAGGGACTTCAAGATGTTGAGTCTCAACAAACAAATCCTCCAACACTAGAGATTGGAATGCTGCAAGTACCATCTGATTCACAAGTGGGTCAAGCAATGATATATGTTCATTGTATTTGCATCTATTTAGAATTTAGAAAAAATGTTCCCGTGAAAGTGAAGGAAATATGAGCATTGTAAGGTCCTTTGTCATTGATCTAGTGTCATAATATGTCATAGTAGTTCAATGTATTTCACTTATTTCACTTCCCTGGCTTCCCCTTGTCAAGGCCCTTGTCCCTCCCAGCCTTGGTGCCGGCATCGGTGGATATCCACCGTATGGATATCCCGGAGGTGGGTAGCCATAGGCAGCATAGTAGTCAGGTGGTGGCGGTGGATAGTACCCTCCTCGGAGGCGTTGCTGGGAGATCTGCTGAAAATGATCTGCAAGCCATAAGATCCATAAGGCCATCACCATATCCAGGATAGCCACCGTAACCAGGTGGCGGATATCCAGGATAGCCTGCAGGGCCTGCGCCAACCAAGACGTTCAAAAAACATCTCTGGCAATGCTTGTACCAACATGCACCAACTTCTTTTTTCACAACTGGTTTGGTATCAATACTGTCACCCTGAATCATCCTTCTATCCCGTCTTTAACGTTTGTAATCCCATTCCCCCAATATCAAATATCCCTATGCAGCATAGTTGTTGCAGGCTCCCACCGCCTCCTCCATAGGCCCCCTGCGGTACGGACACTACGTTCAACGCCGACATATGCTGACCATTATGGTTAGTGCCAGCTAGTGATGGCTAGTGGTCTAAGGGCCCAACCGGCGGAGGATAGTAGCCTTCAGCCACAATTCTTTCGGGCACTTTTTGGAAGCAGTGGAATTGCTTCAGGGTGGCTTGTCCGTTGGTTCTAATTGGAATTTTGAACATGAATTGTCAGAGCAGCAACCAGAGTGCAACGGCTGCTGTGGCAAATTAGGGCAGCATCATTTGCTATCATAATCCTCCACCAATTATATCCTCTCAAGTTGCTTCAACCCCCCTTGGGGACCATTTTAGAACCCAAATATGGGTTCTAAAATGGAATCTACAAGGGGGGTCTTAGAACCTAAAATTGTTGGCCACTATTCCGTTTTTGGGTTCTAAAATGGGTTCTGAAATGGTATCTTCCACCCTTAAAAAAATCATTAAAAATCATCCAAAACTTTATATACTCGATGATGCACTCATGCGTCAAACTCTTCAACATCTTCACTTCTTGTAATGGACCAGTGTTTCCAAATCAACCGTTGGTATTATAGACCAATGCTGAAATATCATGAAGTAGCATTAAATAGCTGTATTTCTCTGTAACGTTGTTAAGGCCTTATTTGATCTTATTTGACTTTCTGTGTATAGAGCTACATCTATGCGTTCTGAAATGGAATCCATGGGCCACGGTTGTTGAATCACACTTTGGTACATGAAAGAAACCATTCTAGAACCCTTCCCTCCTCTCCACAAGAAAAATTGGGACATTCCAGATCAATGTGTTTCCAAATCAACTGTTGGTATTCTAGACCAATGCTGAAATATCATGAAATAGCATTAAGTAGCTGTATTTCTCTATAACGTTGTTAAGGCCTTATTTGATCTTATTTGACCTTCTGTGTATAGAGCTACATCTATGCGTTCTGAAATGGAATCCATGAGCCACAGATGTTGAATCACACCTTGGTACCTGAAGGAAACCATTCTAGAACCCTTCCCTCCTCTCCACAAGAGAAATTGGGACATTCCAGATCAATGTGTTTCCAAATCAACTGTTGGTATTGTGACCAATGCTGAAATATCATGAAATAGCATTAAGTAGCTGTATTTCTCTATAACGTTGTTAAGGCCTTATTTGATCTTATTTGACCTTCTGTGTATAGAGCTATATCTATGCGTTCTGAGATGGAATCCATGGGCCACGGATGTTGAATCACACTTTGGTACATGCAGGAAACCATTCTAGAACCCTTGCCTCCTCTCCACAAGAGAAATTGGGACATTCCAGATCAATGTTTCCAAATCAACTGTTGGTATTATAGACCAATGCTGAAATATCATGAAATAGCATTAAGTAGCTGTATTTCTCTATAACGTTGTTAAGGCCTTATTTGATCTTATTTGACCTTCTGTGTATAGAGCTACATCTATGCGTTCTGAAATGGAATCCATGGGCCACGGATGTTGAATCACACTTTGGTACATGCAGGAAAGCATTCTAGAACCCTTCCCTCCTCTCCACAAGAGAAATTGGGACATTCCAGATCAATGTGTTTCCAAATCAACTGTTGGTATTATAGACCAATGCTGAAATATCATGAAATAGCATTAAATAGCTGTATTTCTCTGTAACGTTGTTAAGGCCTTATTTGATCTTATTTGACCTTCTGCACTTTATGTACAAATCCCCTTAATTTCAAAATTCTGCCTCGTTAATTCGGGGTGACGTCGTGACGTCGAATTAAATCGTGCAGATACATCATCATATGTTATTATAATATATTATCAATATTAAAATATATTATGCTGTATTATACAAGCTTCCAGGGTTCTACAATGCTTACGGGACCGGGGGTTCTACAATGAAAAAAAATCATTCTAGAACCCTCCGTGTTTATACCCAGGGGGGGGCATTCTAGAACCTTCCAACTTGAGGGTATCCAATTATTGGTACATTGGGTTGCTCGCTCTTTTCACGAAAACATACGGCGAAGTATGAAGAAAATCACTGGGATTCAAATTTGCGACTCCTTGGAAAGTGAACAGTTTGATCATGTTTGATCTGTTAAGACAAGCCAGTTCCATCCAGTTCCCTTCATAGCACCCTTTGCCTGGTGGTGGTGGTCCTCCTGGCGGTGGGTAGTGCATGGGCCCATCGCGACCTGAAGTCCAGGCGCTCCAGGTGGCGGATTCCTCTCTCTCAGATCTCTCAGGTTGTCACGATCATCATCCGGCCCATCATCCTGCTGCTATCGCTCACACAGCAGTGGTTGAGCTATCATGAGCATGTGACAACAAGGTGAGAGCTTGGAGTCCGTATACATCCGTATACATCCGTATACCATCGTATACCCCTCTCTCTCTCTCTAGTTATTGAGCTATGCGCCGGCCATTCTGGGTATGCGGGAATCAATGCACGAAAATATCTCAAAATCATACCGAACGTCAAGCAACTACATGACTGCGCCTGTCGGCCACGTTCCCTGTCGCGCATGACTTCCTGCGCCATCAAGCTCCAAGGTATCACGGCGTTGAGTGGTATCCATGCCCTCGTCACCAAGCAGAAGCACATGTTTCAGATTGTTTCGAGCAAGTTCAAAAGCACCTGGTCCTCACAATTCCATGTCCATGTCGTGACATGCCGAAGTCCTGTGGCATACACCGTTTCACCTCCACCCACTTGTTGTCGATCTTGTTCAACTTGTCATTGGCCAAGGCAGCCTTGTGCTTTTAGTGGAGCCAGTGGAGCACATGCTGGAACGATGTAGACCATGGAGAACCACTCTGTGCTGGCTTCCCGATGCTGAGACATGCCGCTCTGGTGAAGTACAGAGCCGGTTGCACAAGGCAGAAGTGGGTTACCTGATCCTGCCTTCAACCAAACGCCCATGAGTCACAGGATGTCACAGGCGCATCCCTGAGCAACTCTTTTTGATGGATGTAACGGCTATAACTGGCTATAACCTTGACATGTCAGGTAGCTTGCAAAGACAGAGTTGCGAAGCTTCTCCACAACCCCACTTTGCTGCTCCTCGTCGCTAGCAACGCATGCACTCTCCGAATTGGCAGACCCTCAAACACATGGTGGCCTTTGGCCAGCTGCAATCAAGGGTGGTTCTCTGCAAAATAAGTCCGTGAAGTTGCCCTGTCGTGTCACTGGCGCGAATCCATCGCTTTCATCAAAGCATATCAACGCATTTTATAATCAAGGATGACTGAGGCTCTTTAATCCTCAAATGTTGGCTGAATGGTCCAGCGAGTCATAGCGAGTCCAGCGGCAACCAGCGGCAACGCCGGCGTTTGAGGCAACTCCTACAGTCTCAGAAAATCTCCAGGTGCTTTCAGCCACGCAGGAAAAATCACCGATCCCAGATCCGCTGATGTGGCCTGACGCGCGATGCCCCGCGAATTTTCGAATCATGGATAATCATGGCCCATGACTCTTCACTTATCAAAAAATCTACGGCACTTTACACTTGCTTGTACCAAGAGTTGTGGACATACTCGAAACGTCTATAAACTTTTTTTTAAACACATCTCTAAGATTCTCTAAGTACTTTACCTCAGCTCTCCCTGGGATTTGCCGATGAGTTTAACACACGTGCGCAGCCTCTGCAAAGTCTGCAGAAGTCAAGCCCACCGTTGCGTTGGTCGCAAGAAGGGAAGGGTGAGGTGCCACCTGAGAATGTCCAACTGATTTGAGTTAAGAACTACAATTCAAATTCATTTATATCTACGTATATATGCACCAGGCCCTGCCACCCCCCCCTTCCCCCCCACCCCCATGGGATGGGTCCCATATACTGGCCCCATATGAGATCTTCCCCCTCCCCCCCCCTGTGGTGTGGTGGGGGTGTGGCACTGTCCCCCTGTTTTTGTTTCGACCTAATACCTACATAGGTACATGCATGAGTATTGAGCACATCTATATGCGCCTTCAAGGCTCAAGAAAGAGGTATATAGAGTAACCCTGTAGACAAGCACTGACCGGCAACAGGCTGAGAGTAAAAGAGTGCTGTCATTGGGGAAGACGCCTTAGCTGATCTTGAAGTAGACGCTAGGGCCCCTCTTCAAGTGGTAGCGGAGCAGTGATCCCTCATTGAGGGTGAGCTCCAGGTAGAGCCCAAGAAATGGCAAGCCATGGCTATGATGATGATGACTTCGACATTGTCGATGCAATTGAATGGAACCAATATGACTCTTATGCAATGAGAAGAGCACCCCAGCACACACAGATTCATATGACGCAACAGATGACCACAAAGGTTGCTCCAGCCTATGATGGGCGAACCAGCTTCTTTGCTTTTGAGGATGCAATTGATGACTGGTGTGACATTACGGAGTTAGAACCAGAGAAACGTGGTCCAGCATTGCGCAACAGACTGGAAGGAGATGCTCAACAATACAAGAGGCTATTGGATAGAGAATTACTCAGGGATCCCTATGAAGGAGTGGCTTATTTCAAAAGATTTCTACGACCTCATTTCATCAAAGGTGCCCAGAACGTGTTCTTATACCGTTTCATGCAGTTCATGAAGTTCAACAGAGGAACAATGGATCTTCAGAAGTGGATGACTAGATTTCAACTCACTGGCAATAGACTTATTGAGTCTTGGATGGATTTACTTCCAGAAGTAACAGTGACTAGTCCTGAAGCAATCCTGTTTGTTCAACAACGACGTCAAGAACATGAACGAGATCAACAAGAGAGAGCTGAAGTAGCAGCAGCCTCAGGAACACCCCATGTAGCTGTTCCTTGGACAGATGAACTGGCACTAGCGGCATTCAGACAATTTCAGGAAAATCGTAGAGAAGCACAGCGACAAGCATTCCCACTGGGTGAAAATTTGCTAGCATTGATTTTTGTAAGTCTAGCTGACCTGAGTCAAGATCAGAGAAACACACTCACAAGTATCATGACACATCGTGGACGAACCCTCGATCGATACAACATTCAAGAACTACGTGACCTGTTTTTGGAAATGTTTTGCACTACCAAAACAGCAGTTGACAATCCATTGATGCAACCCTCTGGCATGGCACAGAGAAGATCTTTCCTCGTACTGGATGAAGGTGAATTAGAAGGAACCGACGGCTATTGGGCCGAAGATGAAGAAGACGGCGCAGAAGGATTCCTGGATGCTTTAGAAGATGTTTTCTGGGTTTATGATGACGCCAACTTCACATGGTATCAGAGAAGGTTCCAAGGAAAATACATCAGACGAGGCAAAGGTAAAGGAAAGAGAAAAGGAAAAGGAAAAGGCAGAGGAGGACGAAGGTTCTTCAAATCAAGAAAAGGAAAAGGCCGAGGAAAAGGAAGAAGAAAAGGCCGTGCTCACATGGTGAGTGAAGAAGGTTATGAAGATGAATGGCAAGAAGATGAATGGAATGAAAACTATGACGGCTATTGGGCCGATGATCAAACCTGGAATGAAGGCTATTGGGCCTATGATGATTCATACTACATGGATGAGTATGGATATTTCCAGAGGAAAGGAAAAGGAAAAGGAAAAGGAAAGAAAGGCAAGAAAGGCAAGGATGATGATGGAAAAGGAGGAAAGCCAGGAGATGGAAAGGCAAGTCGAACTATGTTCAACCTCAGACCACATCAGCTCCTGCCATACAGAATCAACAAACTCAACAAGCTCATTATTCTTCTGCAGCTTCAAGTTCTGGTCATGGTTTCTTTTCATTTGGAACAACTGAACCGGCACGTGTTGATGTTGCAGAGACAGAGCCAGCTCGTGTTGATGTTTTTACATCCACGTATGCAGCACAAGATGAACAACGACGTACTCGTCGCGGAGGACAGAACCAACGTGATGAAAGAGCACATCAAAACAGGAGAGAAATGAAGAGATTCCCTGTTCTGGTTGGAGAAGTTGGTGCACTACGACAAGGTGTACAACAACGTCCAGCTGTAGTGCCCAGGCAAGTTGGTCTTCAAGAAGGCGAGGCTTCATGGAAGCCATTGGCAAAAGGCACAACATTGTTTTCACATGGATGCTCTACAGAGATAGAGGAACCATCACAGCAGAGTGCTTTTTCATTTCATACTGTACAAACTGATCTGGCATGTGAGAATGGACTAGCTTTTCACAGAGAATTCTGCACCACCAACTGTGTGTATTCTGGATCTTGGATGCACAAGAGCTATGGGCTCTCGACGAGCAGTTGAAGCATTTTGCAGATATGTTGGCTCACATCCCAACAGTGGACTCTGGTATGAAATTCAGCCAACAAGTTCAAGATTCTTCTTTGCAAACTCACAACAATCAAAATGTACTGAGAAGCTCGTGATATTCATGTATGATCATGGATGGAACACTCAGTTTACAGAATTCGACATTGTCGAAGAAGGTGATGTCCCGTTATTGATGTCACTTCCACAGATGAGAAACCTTGGATTTCAATTTGAACTTACTCCAGAGAAGGCTTATTTGTCCTGTGCACGTATTGGCATGAGAAAAATGGTTTTGAGGACAGCCATCAGTACTCATCTCATTCTCGACCTACAAGATGTAGCATGGTACATGAGCCAAGTTCATTTCAAGACTCCACAAGTCAAAAGTTTCTATTCACAACACGATCACTTTGAGTACAGTCAGATTGCTGTCAAACAAGATGATCATGAAGGAGAAGCTTTGGTGACTGGTGACTACTGGCAGGTTGATCCACTACGTCGTGAACTCATCAGGCACCACAAGGACAAGAGAATGAACTTACATGAGATGACTCGATCAGAGAAAACTCCAATTCCAAAAGATCAACTTCTTGATGAGAGAGAAACTCACATGGAATTCCAGAAGAGCAAAAAGAAGGTTCTTCACAAGGACAACTGGCGCACAGACAGGAAGAGGTTTTCTGAACAGAGTGAAGAGTTCTGGAAGGGCAAGACCATCTACAAGATCAAGGAGGACTACGTGATCCCAGATGACATTGTCAGAAGTGACATTGATCGTGCAAGGCCCTTTCGTGGAAACATTGATGATCTTTTTCACCCTGAGTCAGCCTCTTCAGTGCCATCAGGTGTACAGAAGAAGAAGCCAAGCTCCTTAAAGAAGGAGGAAGGCAAACCGATTTCAAATGGACCAGGCTCGAAAAAGATTGAGGTAGGTCCACCTGCAGCCAAAAGACACGTAGGTAAGCAGAAACCTCAGGTTGTCGATGACTCTCAATCAGGTTCATCAAGAAAGAAGGTTGTTGTCTCCTATCCCAAGCTTGATGAAGAAGATGAGCTTGATAAGGTAGCTAGGGAGTTAGGTTTGGACAAAATTGATTCAGATGACCCTCAAGTCATTGAACCAAAACATTCTGCACCTGCGCGCAACCGTGGTAAGCAAGATTCAGAAAGTCAAGTTGAGAAACTAGGTAGTGATGCTCTTGAGCCTAGGCGAGTTTCGATCCCACTGCCTGGTAGTGAAGTGCAAGCCATGACACCAGCATACAGAAAGATGCTCAGGAAACTGGAGGATAGTGTGGAACTTTACAAGCTTCATATCAAACACTATCACATGTCTCCTACTCAATTCAGACGAAGGACTTCCATGTTAGGACTTCCTGACTCTGTCTATCAGAAGTATGAGGAGATGTACAACAAGTGTCGTGTGTGTAGTACCTCCATTGCACCACCGCCGCGAGCCAGAATTTCAGGCATACGATCCACCAACTTTGGAGATGTTATCTTTGTTGATCATGCTGAAATTCAGTTGAGGAAGAACAAGTACATGGTGTTGCTTGTTCTTGATGGTGCAACCAACTTACTTTGGGCTACGGCACAAAACTCACTGAACAACAAGGAGACCATTCAGGCTCTAAGGTTGTGGAGTGATGAACACAATTGTATGCCTAAAGCCATCGTGGGTGATGAAGCTTTCTTTCAAGAAGACTTTCTGACTTATTACCGAACTCATGGTATCAAAGAATGTCCCTGTGGTTCAAGAACCCCATGGCCTAACAGAGCTGAATCAGCTGTCAGACTTTTCAAACGACAATGGCAAATCATGTCCAAGAACCTTGAAGATGATAGGTTCAAAGGAATCACCATCAGAGAAGCTGTGAAGCGTACTGTTTGGGCCAGAAACACTCAACTCACTGTTAGTGGTTATTATCCTTTGGAAATTGCCACTGGTAGAAGACCACCAGATCTTCTGGATATTGAGACTTCTGATCCTGCTCAACTTAGTGTTGACCCTTTACCTGAAGACAGAACACAACTCGAGTTGCAAAGGGTAGCACTGAGGGCACATCAGGAAGCCAGACAAGCTGCTGACCTCAGACATGACATGGCCAAACGAACAATGCCATCAGATGGACCTTACAAACCAGGTGAAAAGGTTTTCGTTTGGAGTTCCCCTGTCAATGCAAATGCTATTGCTTCAAAGGCATGGAAGAAGGAAAGATGGATCAGAGGTACTGTTATCTCTCAAGAAGGTGCTATGGTCAATGTTCATGTTGACAACGCAGTCATGCGTGTTAATCAATCAAAGGTGAGACGTGACCATGATGAATGGCATGATGTTGCTGTTCCTGGACTTGACACATCAGAACCTGTTCCACTTGCAGTTGAAGATGAAGATGACTATGAACCAGATATCGCTGAATATGCTGAAGCCTACTTAGGTGAACAAGCTCACTGGTTTTGTCAAACTGGCAAGTGTGATGTTGTGGAACTCTTCAGTAGCAACACTGGTCTTAGTTGGCACATGGCACGATTGAACATGAAGGTTGGTGAACCCATTGACCACAAGCATGGTTGGAGTTTCAACAGCAAAAAGAAACAAAACCAAGTTTGGAAACAACTTGAGAAGCTTGATCCTGAATACGTGTTGATCACAAATCCTTCACCAAATTCCTGGAAATACTCGGTATTCAAGTTTTGCCTTGATGTGATGAAATGGCAAGCTGACCGAGGAAAAGGTTTCTTGGTGATTGCACCACCTGATTCAGGATTTGCTCAGTTTTTGGCTTGGAAGAAAATTCAGAAGGACAGAATCAAGTATCACATTGGTTGTTTCAACCTTGACATGACAAATCACTGTCGTTGTGATCCTTCAATCAAGAACTTGCGTGTGTATTACAATCATGATGAAGACTTTGACATGTTGGAACCACAGCATGCCTTCAATAGAGAAGGGAAGCTTTGGAATGATCCACAATGGAAGGTCTTACCATCTCACTTGTGTTCATTCATTGCGCAGTTCACACAACTTGTACCTTTGCAGAACATGAGACAATGTTTCTTGTTTGAAGATCTGTTGGAACATTTTGATGATGGAGCATTGTGTGGTACGTCAATGTTTTTGGACCGTGAACCTGAGTGCTCGTGTTTGTTGCAAGATTTGCATCATGTTGAGACCTCGATTCCAGTGCCGTTGAAGCACATTCTTCCACAGAGATTTACCACTCAGTTACTTGTTCAAACATTGAGGAAGATTGATCAGTTGCCAAGGAGTACAGAGGCTAGTGTCAGAGAATCAACTGACCCCAGAATCATTGAACTGATTCCTGGACTTCAAGATGTCAGAAAGAAGGCATTGCCTCAAATGTACTTTGAAGATTGCAGTGTGTTCAGAGGAACTTATGGAAGAGTGAATCCTTTGTTTCAACATCCTGAAGATGCTGTCCTACTTATTTGGAAACCTGGTGACTATGATCATGTTTACTTCATGTTTGTGTCACAGTTGTATCCACATCATGAACAGTTCAAAATCCATGAATGGAGTATGATCGTCTTTTCACGAGAAACGACTGGTGCTATCAAAAGGAGAGTTGAAGATCCTCCTAGTTCAAGTAGCACACCACCAAATGGTGACGATCCCATTCATCCAGATCAGCATGGTGATGTTCCACCAAATGATGATGAGATGTTGAGTGGTGATGAACCAGAAGATCCTCTGGATGATGATAATCAACCTGATTACAACACTGGACCTGATCCAGGTGATGATGATGATCAAGAGTACATCATTCCAGATGATTATGGACCACCACCTGATGATGATTTGGATATGCCAGGAATACAGGACTCGGGGGAAACACATCAACCAAGTTCACCCTCAACTCCGTTTTCCAATCCTGACATTCCAATTGAAGAGATTGCTGATCCTGGACAAGATGACGATTCTCCACCAGGACCTGATCCAACGTCAGAGCCTATCAGAGTTCAAAGGAAACAGAGACAGATCTCAACTGATTCTACTGATGCTTTACCAAAGGCAAAGGCAAAGGTGATTATCAAGAGGCCAAAGGTTCAATTACCAGGTCATGTTCAGCCAATTTCAGTTCCTACTCAGAAACCTTATGAAGATGAAGATGAAGGACCTTCACATGATCCTACTGCCTCAAGTTCACATGATAATACAATTCCATTGCCTACTGCTACACCAACATCGTTTACGCCAGGTGACTTTGCGCAGCCAGCGCAACAGCAGTCTTCACAAGGAACACCAGAATTGGTATCATCACAACATGATGATGATGAAACAGAACCATATGAAACAGACGACACTCCTGTTTTGACTGAGGATGACATTGCCCAGCTTCAGGAAGAAGATGTGGACACTGAACCTTACACATCAGACCACTCTCATTTTGTCGATGTTGATGGTACTGTTTTCGTTCCTTTAGGACCAAAGATCCAAGCTGCACCTGAATTTGGTTCATACGATGTTATTGGATTCAAACAGTTTGAACAGTATCTTGCCAAGAATGGAAAGAAGCAGCCAAAGGCAGAATCAGTTATCACTCAAGAAGTCTTGAGAAGGTATGCTAAGGAGATCAAACAAGCCAAGCTTGAAGAATTCAGAAGTTTTCTGGATTTCACTGCCATGACTTTCAGAGACAAGAGACGTCATAAGATTGATAACTATGTCACTGGCAGATGGGTGCTTACAATCAAGGTTGATAAGGATGGACAGTTCAAGAAGTTCAAGGCTAGATGGGCATGTAGAGGCTTTCAAGATGCTCAAAAGTATGACTTACAGACTGACAGTCCTACTGCTACCAGGTATGGTTTTCGTGTGGCATCTCAGCATGCAGCCTCGATGTACTGGGATTTACTCGCCTTCCTTCAGGGGGAAACATACGACTTAGACCGCCGCGTTATCCATGTTCAGTTGCCTACTGACATTGGTTTGCCTCCTTACTTGGTTGGTTTGTGCACTCGTTCCGTCTATGGACTTGCGAACGTACCACGTAGATGGTGGAACCGCCTTGACAAATTTCTGATTTCGCTTGGTATTCAACCTACAAGAGCTGACAGGTGTACATATGTATGTTATGATGGTGCTTTCAAGGAGCCAAAACAGGTTAGCTTTGCTGATTCTGAGGCAACAGAACCAGCACCTGTGACATACTACGTAAGCTCACAAGACAATGAGGAAACGCGTGATGAATCCTCCGACATTGCTGAGGAAGGTCATAAGTCTCTTTTGGTTGAAGAAAGATTGTTTTCAGCTTGCTATCAACAAATCCAAACATGGAAACAGAGGAAAGAGTTCAAGGAAAAGAAGGTTGAAGATTGTACTTGGACTCCTGTTGTTGATGAAATTTTGTTGAAGTTTTTGGAATCTGTTGAACACAAGTCTGGTTGGTATCCTTTTGAAAATGGTCATGCTCATGTTACCTATCGTGCAAAAGCCTTGAGAACTCCTGATTCACATTATGATCGAAAGAAGTTTCACTTGAGAACTTCTATTGTGAAGAGGAAAGGAATTTGGTGGTTGCTTGAGATAAATCATGACATGAACAAGGACAATGTTTCCACAAATTTGGAAGAAGAAGCTGAAGTACTTGTCTCAGTCTTCTTACCTTCAGAGCGTACTTATCTTGCCACGACACCACAATTGACACCAGAGATTATTGAACAACTCTTGGAACACTTTATGGACCCTGTGAATGGCAGTAATGCCAAGGGAAGAAAACCTATTGGCATGTGTTGTTTACATGTTGACGACTTGTTCATTACAGGAACTCCAGAGTTTCTGGAGAAGTTCAAGAAAATTGTCAAGTCATAATTCAAGATTGGTCATGAAGATGTGAATGATTTGATGTTCACTGGTCAACGTGTGAAATGGATCATTGATGAGAAGACCAAGAAGAAATCACATATCACTATTGAACAATCATTTTGCGTCAGTGAACTTATTGAGGTTGTCATACCAAAAGGTTTGAAGGATGAAGACAAATATGACAAAGATCTCCACACTGCCTACAAATCACTCTTAGGTAGTATCAACTGGTTACAATCAAGAACCCAATTTCAGTCATGTTATCAATTTTCACGTTGTATTTCTGCCGCTGCTTCCCCCACCATAGGTGATTGCAAAACGCTGAACAAACTTTGCAGGCAAATTGTAGGTGACCCGATGGAACTTATGTTCTGGCCACTGCAAGGTGATCCTAGATTAGTTGCAATGCCAGATGCAGCGTTTAGGAACAACAGCGACAAATCCTCACAGCGCGCAATGGTTATTTTCATGGCTGAACCGAGAAAGGAAAAGAGCAAAAACACCAGAGGTTCTCTTATTTTCTTTGAATCAACCAAAATCAAACGTACCACGTTGAGCACAACTATTGCAGAGTTGTATGCACTCATGAAGTGTTATGGTACATGTCAAATGTTGAGAGGACTGATCAAGGATATCACTGGACTTTCAAGTGAGATTCATATGAGGACTGATGCAAACAATCTTGTGACTACTGCCAGCACTACTCATGTTCCTGAACAACAAGAGACCATTCATATGATTCAGATGCTTAGGAAAGAAGCATGTTCAGGTTCCATTGCTGACTTGTCACATATCAGAACTCAATGGTGTTTAGCCGATTGTTTGACCAAGAAGTCTGCCAATCCTCAGAATCTTATTGATGCTGTTCGACAAGGTGTTCTTAAAGAAGTTGATGCTCATCCACCATTCAGATCATTACTGGAACACAAGGCTTACCTCAGGTCATGGTTGCCAACAGTTTGCAGTCATGTTGATTTCAGACATCATGTATTTCTGTTAGGTGACACCTTGAGGGATTCTTGACTATTTTTTGAATTTGTGCCTGCGGCTCAAGAGGCAGAGTCTCGAGGATCGCACTGTTTCTTCAACGTGTCGAGCTCTAGCCGGTGGAACAGGGCCTCAGCCGCATCATCTAGTGATCAGGCACAATCGAACACTCGAGGTCAAGAACATCAAAGTTATGATTTTAGTCGAAGACATTCAGCTGATGGATATGCTCTGAGAAGATCAGAGGAAATCCCAGCTGACCAATTTCGAACACCATCGACATTACCCAATGAGGATCATTTATCATTTTGCTATGATTACAGGCGCCAAACAGATTGGTTTCAGGCTCACGAGCAAGTGAGGAAAAAGAGAGAGCGCAATTTACATACATTGATGGGTCCACACAACATGAGACCAACTGACAGACATGAAATGTTCATGGACGCAATAACTTGGATTTTGTACTGGGGAACTAGTCATGGAGAATTTGATGAATCTTTGAAATGTACTTCAAATTTTCTGAAGTATCTCTGTGGCTTTACAACTCAGGCAGAAGAAAATTGGTTTGATGAACGATGCAATGATTTCCACGTGGACACAACTAGCTCATCAAGGAGAAGTTATTATATGTCATGTAGCAATAGGCTATCCAATGTATTGAGACATTGCAGAGACAAAACCTTATTCATTGCCAGTGGAGTTATGAACATTTCCTTACTGTTTGATCAGATGCAAGGAGACAATCCAAAGGAATATTACATGTCTGGAGCAGATTTTGTTGCTATGTTACTGTGTAATCCAAAACAATGTTTTTTTGTTGAGATCTCCATGAGATGGCAGTGGTACCCATATAGCTCAATGGCAGAGTATCCATTCGACGTTCGTCTTGGTGCTTTTCAAGGACATAGCAACCAAGTTGTCGATCCCACTGTGGCACACCACCAACCGACATATGATGAGGCTATGAGTTTGGGCTGGATTTTTCATGTCACTAATTACATGAATTTAGATTCCATTCAACAATCAGGTCTGAAGACCTTTGTGAAAGGAAGTGGAAAAGGCAGAAGGGATGCAGTTCACTTCATGTACCACAATGACAATGGTCAGGGCTACATAAGGATGGCAGAGGGCACGAAGCCTCCATGAAACTATAGGCGACCAGTGTACCTCGTGTTGGATCCAAATTTTATTGTGGACAACCAACTCTATCTGACAAAGAATGGTGTCATTTTATTTCATGGTAACATTCCTTTCCAGTACCTCTATGTTAAGGAACAACTCCCTACCATTGCATGTAACGTTATTCATCAAGGACGTGGTCATTCTCTACCTCCATCTGTTACAGGTGGTATATGGCACACCAATACAACATGGAACCATGTCATGAAGGAGAATGCTCCAACATTTATTCCTGGACAAGACATTCCTGAAGAAGTCAGAATCACAGCATGGGAGTTCATGGGTCAACAGGTTCCACAAAATTATGGAAGATTAGTTTTTGGTACACCACTATGCAACGAGAATAATTTTGACCCGATTGTGGAATCAATCTATGGTGCAGCAGTAGAAGGCTCTCGAGAAAGAGAGGTATCAGCAGCAGAAGGCTCTCGAGAAAGAGAGGTATCTGCAGCAGAAGGCTCTCAAGAAAGAGAGGTATCTGCGCAGGTTGATGAACCCATGGAAAATCCATATGAACAGCCATCAAGAAGAGGACGCTCTCAAGAAAGAGAGGAACCTCAAGATGCATGGGAGCAACAACGCTCCTCATCAGGAAGTCCAGAATCACCACAACATGATGATCCTCAACAAGATGCTCAAGACAATCAACAAGAGGAGCCATCAGTGGACGTCCATGACGACCCAATGGGTGAAGAGGCTGTTAATCTCTGGGAAGCAGAAGATCCACCAGATGATATTGAAGACCCTGTGGTAGAACAGGCTACCAAAAGTTCAATTTCTGCATCGAATCCCTGGGTCCTGTATGAGGCAGGTATTGTCTGTGCAAGAGAAGAGAGCGGTGAACTCATCAAGAACTCCTCAGGAGAAAAAGTGATAGTTCTGCGTGAATGGAACCTACTACTCTCTTCACAAAAGATAGCACTTCGTAGACAATCGATCACTCGCTCAGACTGGGAGAAGTTACCATGGACAGGACATCTATGCTTACTCTTCACAAGAGCTTGGGAGATTGGACGCATGTTGGTACACTTCCATCGAGAAGGAAACATTGAAGCCATGGAAGGTTACATGGACTCTTGTCGACAATATT
Source organism: Cladocopium goreaui (assembly GCA_947184155.2). NCBI lineage: Eukaryota > Dinophyceae > Suessiales > Symbiodiniaceae > Cladocopium > Cladocopium goreaui. The sequence continues at coordinate 124,445 of CAMXCT020006490.1, forward strand.
GGACAGACTGGATGCGAGGTCAAGTTACCCCAACAGGTTGGGAAGACAGACACAGTATCAACAAAGACGAATGGAGAGAGAAATTCTTGCTATACGAAAGAGACTTAGCAATACAGAAGGACATGGAGTATCTCTCAGAAGCAGTCTTTGTCTTTTACACTAAGCATCTTGATCAATTCATTAGAGAGAATAACAAACTCTGGGGAGATTTCTGCAGGAGAAAGAAGGACCGTGATGGTAACATTTTGGATGCACTGGAGTTGAACACACATGGGTATGACATAACTATTCAAGGAATTACAGTTCCCATGAACAAGAGAACAATCATCCCAGAACCTGAACGGCATTTCTCGTTTTCCACAAAGATGATGATCATGGCAATCGATCTGTATGAAAATGAAACACCTGCTAGCTTTAGCCATTTCACAGTTTTTGCTTTGAACAAGCTTCGACAATTTGTGGATAGCAGAAAGGAATTGACAGCTCAATTCTACAGATTCTTTGTTGAATATGCCTACAATCAATTCTTTCAGCATGAAGCATTCCATCAATCTGCAAGAGCAAGGACAAAGGTCAGGGAATGCGGTTCAGGTGACTTCCACACATCTACAAAGCTCGATGGCTACATCTGGGTAGCTGGAAAGGACAAGATCGCTCACATCCCAGGATCAGAGCAACAGAATGTGGACATGGAAGGTCACGATGATGATGATGCTGAAGATGATTTGGAGTTTTTGCCAAGACTACAAGTTTTTGTCAGGAAAGAGGAGGAAAAGGCATCAGGCTCTCAGGAAAGAGAGGAAGAAGGTGTATGCTCTCAAGAAAGAGAGGAAACACAACCACAACAAGAAAGTGAGGTATTTACCTGATGCAAATCCTCGAAGAAATATGGAAGATCGACAGGGACTGTTCTTAGTCAGGCAACTCAAACCAGAGCACAGACAGATCCTCCATGATATTACACTCGCAGGCCAATCAGTCCTCACAGGAGATGATCTTGAAGGAGGTCAACCCCTTGAACGTGGTGACATAAGCTTCTTCTCATTATGGTTGATGACGTCAGCATTATCAGATGCTTCCTTTTCAACATTTATGGAGCAGTATGCACCTATGATGGGTTATGAGATCTCTTACGACAAGTACTATGAGTTCAAACTGGATATTGACCAAGTTCTCAAGGACAATGAACACCTTGGCGCAGAAAATTTCTTTGGAGCAGAGGATCCTCATATGGTGGACGATGATCCAGACACTCCACTTCCAGATCTTCAAAGACCAGGCGCAGGTGATCCTGAGTACAAGCATACCATTGAAAGTTTGAACATTGAGGACAAACATATCATTTTGGAAACTGATGATGACAAATTGGTTGAGTGCACATTGAAATGGATCAGTATGTGCAATCAGAATGTTCAACGAAAGATCAAGGAAAATTTTGTCAAACCAGAAGAAGGACAAGAGAAAGAAAAGGATGAAGAAGAGAAGATTGCTGACGAAGAAAAAGAAGAAGAAAAAGACACACAGGAGCCACATATCCCAGCTGAAGGCTCTTCAGAGAAAGAGGAATCAGCTCCACCTGAACGCTCCTCAGAAAAGGAGGAATCAGGGAAGAAGAAGACAGACATTCAAGATGATGAGACAGCTCCTGAAGTGAAACCTGCAGTTCGACTTTACTATGGTCAAGATATCACTGGAAACGAAGATGATTCAGTTTTTCGAAGATTGAAGGATTGTTTTTCAGATGGTTACCATGGTGAACGGGCAGGATTTTACAACAAAGGTTATCCAGCGTCTTCGAAGCATCGACATATGTTTTGGCATGTTAAGTACAGGAAGACCATGTCTCCACATCATGATTTTTGGTACTATCTTACAGATGACCAGTTGATGGTTGAGTACATTACCAGACACAAAAATCAGGATCCACAACTAGAATTACAAGAACTTAATCAGTACATTGAATATGGTTGTAGTGATCCAAGGATGCATCCTTTTCATCAAGACAAAGCAGAAAGATCCTCAAAAGAAGCAGAAAAGAGGATTGATAACGATTTTGGAAATCTCACAAGGGTACTCCAAGATTACGTTGAGGACCACAAGGTCTTGCCTTACTGTATGATCTTGAATAGCTTGGCTTACAGGTATTTAGGTGGAGGCCTATCAGACCCAACGTACAAGGATGCTGAATTTCCATACAGATCCTCTCCACAGATAACAGCAATGTTTTGGAATTTGGGAAATTGGTGCAGAAACAGATTTGAAAAATGCCCGGTTCCAGAAAAATTTCAATAATTCATTCCACACATTGACTACACTATCGATAAGGATCATGAAAAATTTGATGAAACCAAATCACAGTTCAACAATTACTTCATCAATGTCATCAAGAACTTTGGAGGACATCTTTTCATGAATTGCGAGGCTGGTTCGTTGTATCCTCACAGAGAAAGATTCGACGAGGTTGACTTTAAAATTTGCTTTAATGACTATCATGACTTGATGGTGGCAGCTCGCCTTGGAAAGGATGGTTATATCAGGCAAATTGCTGGATATCACACAGATGACAACGACACACGAGTTCGACAAGTCTCATGGGCAATCTTTGAAGTATCTTGGGAAAAAACAAAGGATCGAAATACAGATGAGATTGTTGACTTGACAAGAGCTAGGATAAGAATGACACGTGTGTGTGTTTATCACGTCGGACAGAAGTATGCATCAGACTCTGCTGGGATTGTTGGTGAGTGTTTAGCTGTTATGGCTTTTGAGTGTGCCAGATATCAAATTAACTTCATCGCAGGTGATGGAAACAAGGCATGCTATTACAGCACACCAAAATCTCCAGGTGTCCCTACATATCAACACAACCTTATCCAATTCTGGATTAACAGAATGGTAGGTGTTGCAACACAAGCCATGCGCAAGAATTTTGATCCAATTTGCCTTCCAATCAGGGTCAAGCATTTCATTTCTTGCAGTTATCGTGACTTGGATTTTCTTGCAACACACTTGGATGGCATTACAACAGCAACATACACCGACGAGATCATGAAGAAGACAACTGGTAAAGGTGATTGTTGTATGTTAACAGTTGTTGAATGGGGTCATTCACGTTTGATGTGTGAGGAACACCCAGAAGACTTTGAGGATGAAAATTACATGAACTATGTGGGTGAATTTTACTTCAAGGTAAATGAAACTTACTTACATGGTGATCACAACATCTTCATGGTTGCTCCAAATGATCGCGATGCTCATAATCCAATTCTTATCCATCTTGATCCTTCTGATATGTCATGGAATGAACGACATCATTACAAACAGGCCTACAAGAAGAAGCAGTATGCTGATTCAAGAAAGGAAAGACAGAAGGAGAAAAAGAGAAAGGCATATGAAAATCAAGCATCGACGTATCAGGGCAACACAGAATGGGGTTGATCCTCATCTTCAGTGTCCAGACCATGGAGATCAAATGAGTGGCGATGAGTGAGTGTACACTTCTTTAATTGAAGATAACACAGCATGAGAAGCCGTGTACAGTTTTTCTGTGCGTTCAACTTATTTCACACAGATGGCATATCCTCTTTTAGATAGAGATAATGCCACAAGTGTCTGAACTTCAATTTAATGTAAAATAGAGACTCTTGTAAATAGAGATACTATATACATTTATCTCCATGAACATCCGGCGAGCAGACCACTCCGAATGGAGCGAATTTCAAAAATTTACCAATTTCGATTTCAGTCCATTGTTTGCTTGAATGAGCAACTTTGGAGATCCGCTATTTCCGTTTATTTCGTGATTTGGTCAATTGTTTTCGTATGACCTGAATTTCTGAATCTTGCGAACCCGAACTTTTCAATTCGAACTTTCACCGGTAGAGCGAGGCATTTTGCCTGTGGAGAGACCGTGCGCGAAGCACCATTGGTCACTACTGGAAAATTAGCGAATCCGCTGTTCTTTTTCGACATGTCCTTAGGACATTCGCTGCTTTCACGTGTTTTTCAATTCGAAGCCACTGCGTAACTCCGGTTTCTTTTGCTATTTGCCATTGGGTAGAGAAGTCAGGAAGATACTCTTAATACCAATTGGGTACGGCAAGGCGTAGTGCTCTACTCATTGCTTTTGAATTTGTGCCTGTGTTTTTGTTTCGACCTAATACCTACATAGGTACATGCATGAGTATTGAGCACATTTATATGCGCCCTTCAAGGCTCAAGAGGTATATAGAGTACCCCTGTAGACAAGCACTGACCGGCAACAGGCTGAGAGTAAAAGAGTGCTGTCATTGGGGAAGACGCCTTAGCTGATCTTGAAGTAGACGCTAGGGCCCCTCTTCAGCCCTCCCCCCCAATCCCCCCCTTCCCGCTTTTTTAAATTATTTTAATTCAAACTTGCACACTTTTCAATACACTTGTTTGATTCGACTATATTAATATTTTGTTAAAAATTATATATATATATATCTAGACATATATATATATAGACACGTATATATATATATGTATATGTATATGTATATATTTGCATTTATATATACACTTATATTTATATATATTAATGTACTTATATAAATGTATATATATATACATACATATTAATATGTATATACATATCAATATATATATATTTATATAATTATATAACTATAAATATATATATATATATTATAAATACACATACATATTTACTTATAGATATACAGACGTATACATATATATATGACATATTTGTGGTTGTTTTTGTACACAACTTTGATCCCAACATAAACAACAAATAATCATGTAATTATACCTAATTACATGTTGTATCCCTAAACCCTAAACCACACCCTGCATATACATACATGCATGCATGCATACATACCTACCTACCTACCTACGTACATACATACATACATACACACATACATATATATATATATAGATTGATTGATTGAAGAAAACCAAAGAAACCTTGCAGAAAACGATGGAAAATTGAAGAAAACCATGGAACAATTGAAAAACACTATGGAAAAATTGAAGAAAACCATGGAAAACTTGCAGAAAACCATTGGAAAACCATGGAAAAATTGAAGAAAACCCGGGAAAAATTGAAGAAACCAATGGAAAAATTGAAGAACACCATGGAAAACTTGCAGAAAACAATGGAAAATTGAAGAAAACCATGGAAAATTGAAGAAAACCATGGAACAATTGAAGAAAACTATGGAAACATTGAAGAAAACCATGGAAAAATTGAAGAAAACCATGGAAAAATTGAAGAGGCACGAACCCCAAAAAAAAATCCAAAACTGTTAAAAAAAAATACCAAAAACAATTCTGCACCCATATGTTTTACTTCTGGAAACCATGCTGCGCTGACGGGTTCTAACAACAACCTGAGCTGGTCAGTGATTGCAATTTTTCTGGTATGTGCCACTTTGGCAATTTTGTTTTTCTGCTGGATGTGTCGTGACCGAGGTTTGCTGGAATAAGATTTACGAGAAACACAAATTTTATTGGATCAAGCACGGACAGAGATGGCCCGTTTACGAGCTATGCTGGATGAGATGGGTTTGCGCAACGAAGAGGCGCAATATCAATGAGATGGAATTAACAAAAGAGCCAATACCTTGTCCATCATATACGACGAACACAACTCTGCATTCGTTCGCAGATCAGCCGCATATGATCGTGCGAGACGTGCCTACCAAGATTCTCAAACAGCTGCCCGACAGTACCATGCGGCACTTTAAGTTGCAGCTAGGGATATGGGTCAGGGCTATCAGGCCATTTTGGACCTCAATGCCCACCATGCTGTCTCTCCTATGGGTAATGATGTTCGCATCCAACTGGGCTCAGGGATGTGGTACGCGAATGAAGAATGCGATAAATTATACAACTCTGGCCGTGAAATTTAGACATATAGGTTTTGCCCAAATTGTGCCCAACAGAACTTGCACGTAATGGATGAAGATGAGCCACGTTATTTTGACGAGCATGGAGTTAGGGTTATAAATACCCCCACATGGATGGATTTTACTTAATTGTTTCCCCCTGTGTGAGTTACACTCCATGTAACATGGCCACCATCCATTCATTTCTTTTTTTAATCCATCCTCTCCTGCCTGATGGCTCAGAGGGAGGGAACTCAATAGCCAACTGGCGCGCCCGCGCTGTGTGAAAAGCGCAACTCCGACTTTCGTTCCAGGTTATTTCGTAAGAACTTGAATTGGACATAGATATATATTGACCTCTATTTTTGCAAATATAATTAAAAACAAAAAATTATTTATTATTATAAATATTAATTCTAATATTTAATTACAAATATAAGGATTTATAAGGGTATATTTTTTGTGGATTATTTTTTAAAAAATATTTTATTTTTATTAAAATAAAATTCATAATTATAATTAAAAATTATTTAATTATAATTTAAAATATTAAGGAAATAAATATATAAGGATTTATAAAAAAATATTTTTTATGTTTTTTTTTATTAAAAATATAAATAAATAATAATATTTTATTGAACAATATAATATTTTAAGGATTTATAAGGGGATATTTATTATAAATTAATTATTTATAATTATTAAAAATAATTTTAATAAATAAATAATATTTTTGGAAAAATATAAAATATTGGATTTGGTATATTTTTTTTTAAAAAAATATGAAATTTAATTAATATTTTTTATATTTGGAAAAACATAAATTATTAATTATGAAATTTAATTATTATTTTTATATTTATATTAATATTAATTAATTTATTTTATAATATTATATATTGGAATTTATATAATTATATTAATTAATAAATTATGATTTTTAAATTTATTATATATTATGATTTTTAAAAATTTAGGGAAAAAGAAAAATATAATATATATATATATGCACCAGGCCCTGCCACCACCCCCCTCGCCCCCTCCCCCATGGGATGGGTCCAATATACTGGCCCCATATGAGATCTTCCCCCTCCCCCCCCGTGTGGTGTGGTGGGGGTGTGGTATTGTCCCCCTTCCCCCCCCCTGTGGTGGTGGGGGTATGATATGGTATGTTGGGTATGTATGGTGTGTATGGTCGGTCTGGTATGGCATGAGTGGTTGGTATTGTATGGATGGTAGGTATGTTATGTAAATCTGATGGGTATGGTATGTTTGATATGACAATATATATGGTCTGTATGGTATCTATGGTTACTATAACGGGTATGGAATATTTCTTATATAAGGTAGGTATGGTATATATGATATATATATTTATTATTGTATGTATGGTAGGTGTGGCAATTATATTTCATATGTATGGTATGTATGGTATATATAATAGATATGATAGGTATGGTATGTATGGTATCATTGATATGTATGGTAGGTACGGTATATGTTAAACACAGGTAATGTTATCAAAATATATAGAAAATAAATAGGAAATAGATAGAATAGATACATAGTATATATATATATATATGATTATAAATAATATGTATATAGGTATTTTGAAGGAATATGTGTGTTACGTAGGCCGCCTAAAAGGTAACATGTACCTAGTAAATACGAGGCTGGTAGTCAGAAATATTACAAAGACCTAGCAAATACAAAGCTGGACCTCAGAAATGCTGCCAATAGCTTGCAAATAGAAGGGAATTGGGGCTGCTACCTGGGGACCCAGCATTGTCCCCCTCCCCCCTGTGGTGTGGTGGGGGTGTGGCACTGTCCCCCTCCCCCCCTGTGGTGTGGTGGGGGTGTGGTATGGCATGTTGGGTATGTATGGTGTGTATGGTCGGTCTGGTATGGTATGTTTTGAAAGTATGGTATGATTATCTTTGGTATATATGGTAGGTATGGTATGTA
>CAMXCT020006490.1:132391-154055 GCA_947184155.2 Cladocopium goreaui
TTAATTTAATTATTTATTTTTATATAATTATAATTTATATATTAAATTTTTATTATTAAAATATTATAAAATATTTATTATTATAATTATATATTAAATATAAATAATTATTTTTAATAATTTATTATATATAAAATTCAATAATTATATATATATATATTAAATATTTTATATTATAAATATTAAAAAATGATTGTTAATTTAAATTAGATTTTAGAAATATATTTTAATATAATATAGTATATTTTTATTTGATTTTTCTAATTTAATTCATATTTTTAATCAAGATTTTATATTAAATGAGGTTGATTTTGAATTATTGTTATAAAAATTCAATAATTTTATAAATTTATTTGTATTTTTTTCCGCAATACCAAAATCTTTAGTCGTATTGAGACATGTTGATTTCGTCAAGCATGATCGGTCTGGTGATACAAGGTGTTTGGTAAGTCCTGCCCAAGACAGGTCGTTTGGCTCCCAAAAAAAGAACAACAGACATGTGAAGTTCAAAGATTTACCTTTGATATCCTTTGATGTTGTTCAAGTGCAGCAACTAAACTGCGCGACACAAGTTTTCTGGCATCCGAATAGTGGTTCAGCAACCCCAACTGGAGATGAAGCGACAATATGCGACAATACCTACGGTCGTTTTTTGGGCGTAGATAGATGTAGATAGAATGTGTACATTTATGGTCATGTGTTTAACAACTCCTTACCCAAACGGGACGATTTTTGAACATTCAATGCTCTATCTACAGGAACTTCAGGATGCAACAGATGCTCAACCTTGGATACCATCACCATGAAACGACCTTTCGCCTTTCACCAGTTTAGTAGCCCCAATGGCTTGTTCTCTATATTAATCAGTTCCTCTATGTTCATTGGTTCATATGCATGTTGCATTCATATTTCTAGAAAACCAGACCAGTGTAGCCAACCATCATTCAAAGCTTGCCCCAAATATTCAGGTCTGCTCCATTTTCCATTTCCTGAACTCGATGCCGATGCCAAAAAAGCCCTCTTGCCCCGTCATTTCATGCGCCGCTTCTCACGCTGCCACTCGAAGTTGTTGCGTCTCATCACCTAGTGATCTTGATATTCAGGTAGCAATTTTCATAGTGACCTGGTTTTGGTGGGATTTCATAGGAATTGATGGGATATTTCATCAGCGGTATGTAGATATCAGGATAAATAACTATCAAATATTATCATCATTCACAACACCCCAGAAGTATATGGAAAATCATCATCTTGAAGTTCGGTAACTCAACAATTTCTATGGGCCATGGGGCCATCTTCAAAAACGTTGCCGCAACGTGGGCCCGTCAAATTACCAGAGGGAAAGCTGCTCCGACCAGGGATCATCGTCTTAGCGTCCCTGGGTTAAAACATGTGGGATGGAAACATGTGGAAAGAAACATGTTTTTAGAAACATGTTTTTAGAAACCACCAGTTTGATTTTTGGGTAGCTCTGCTAGTTGAACTATAGCTATGAGAAAAAAATCACACCATTCTTCATGGGATAGATATGGATAGATCATCAAACTACATGGACAATGTCCAATAGCAAACTACCAGAGTACCGTACCCCAATTTTGACACCAGGTGGATGGAGAAAATCCTGCACCAGTTGTTTTTTTTTTGGTGACTATGAAACACTGCAGTATCAAATAGTGGGATTCCAATGGCTGGGATGAATTGCTCAACTGGTGAGGATATCTTCCACATTGCTGCAGCGCCAAGGAACCATTGGCTGCTTCAGCATGTGGCTACTGTAGAACAGTCCTCAGACTCAGATAGACCAGACCGACATGGCAGTTTACCAACATGAGTCACATGAGTTCACGTATAAAGTGGACCAGTGGCAACCAAAGAAGTCAACAAAAACATATAAAAACATAATGGTGGTAATCATCCACCAAAAGGAAGGGCGTTGGCCAAGCAAAACCTGGGGAAACTGACGGCTTTCGGATTTCTTTTGTCGCCAGGGGATGAATCGATGCCTTCGAACTCAGCTGGCAGTTTCAAAGGCTATGCAAAAAGGGCTGTACAGGATAGATGTTGTACACCTGGACATATCATCTGCAATATCTATCAATATCTAACTAACCATATCTAACCTCCGTTCTATATTAAGATCCAATAAGGCAAATCTGATTTTTACGTGCCCAAGAATTCTGATCATCTCAATTAGGATTCTGTATACATCAGCTATCCCCCCAAAATACATCGGGCATCCCCCGACATTGATGGTTATGTCCGCTTTTACCGGTGATATCCCATGATATCCCCGATATGGTGGTAAAGTTCAACTTCTTGGAACTCCCTTCATGGACACAAATTTTGTGTCAAATCCCAACAAACATGTGGTTTAACCACCCAAAAAACAAGTTCTTCAATCCCAATCCCAGAAAATAAGCAAAAAAAAGGCTCTCACCCACCAAAAACCTCAAAAGAACTACCGGATTCCCGCAAAAAAAACTCTGTGTGGTCGATCTCCAACCCGAAACCACGGATTCATATCTTGATATAATTTCTATTCTTTTCCCGAGAAAAAACCTGCCAGAAAATCCCAAAGGTCATAAACATATGGATACAGATGGTGGTTTCTTAAACTGGGGGATCCTTAAAACCGTAAGTTTTAATACTAAAAATGGCTTAACTTTGATTTGGGGGTACCCCCTTTTAAACGGAAACCTCCATGTTTTCACATCAAACCTTTTTCATTCCAGGTTCCATAGCTCTCGTTGCTGGTTGTAAAGGCATCGTTGAAATGCCAGGGTGTCGGATCATGCAGTAAGGCTCGACGCTCGTTGTAGGGATGCATGGATGGGACGCTGATCGTCCTGGATGGGGTGATGAGGAATTTTCAGGGGAAAAAAATCGCATCAAAGGTGGGGATTTCACCAGGAAACACATTGGAATTTAAGGAGGAAAAATGGTCCAACTATGGGGATTTAACTGGGATTTAACGGGCTTTATGGAAAATTGAGGATCATCAGGTCCATCGGTGTCATGAATCATCGGTCACATTGGGATTTATCCATCAAGAATGACGTGATGGTTTAACTGTTAAACTTAAGAGTTACCAATTCATTCATTGTGACAATCCCTGATGTAAATATGTATATGACTTATATTATAACTATTTATAACTTATATTATAGAACATACATTATGCCAGTATTTATACCAGTTATACCAGGACCTTCCAAAGGCTGGCATTTCGGCACCCCTTGAGATGATACATCGCTACAGCACCCCTTGAAACAGCCAATCACGCTCAGTCGTCGTGTGTATTCGCTGCGCTGTCCCCAGCTTTTGTGCGTGTCATGGCCGTCGCGTGTCAGGCAGGAATGGCCATGGGTTGGCCTTTTTGCATCTTTTTGCCACTTTCGGGGGCAATCATTTGGCTATGGATCAATACCTATGAAAATACCATTCTTAGGGGGATGAACATCCATTTTAACCCAGCTATTTTGATGTGAACTACAGGGGGATAGGGTTTTGAGTTTTGACCCATACCCATTTAGCTATGTTAGAACAAGCCTGAACACAATGTTGGATCTGGTGAGAATCTGGAGGAATCTTGGGGACGATGCATAATTTTTCATTTGGGATGGCGAAGCGCATCGTACATAAGCACTAGCAAGCACATGCGTGCTCTATCCTTTTATTTATGACACACACACACATTTTTGATCATAAAATGTCATATACTAACAGAATCTAGCTGAAGTGCAGCACTCGCAAATCCCTGACGCTATGAGGTGGGGAACAGAAACTATTCATTCTGTTTACCACCGTGAAATTGACATGGCTAACCTTACGCACAGACCCCGTGGTTTGCCCAAACTGCGACATTGAGGATGCCCTGTTGTCGAACATGGTAAGATAGATTACAGAAAATACTGCTTATACGCAGTGTTTTCTGGTTTAGGATTCAGAGTTTTATAGGGTTTAGGGTTCTATGGTTTTAGGGATTAGGGTTTTAGATTTTAGGGTTTTAGGGTTTAGGGTTCGTCGTCTGGGAAATACCAAAACACTGGCCCAGCGAAGGATAGTGTTTGAACACCTTTCTTTTTTCGGGCAAACGGGCAAACCAGAGGGTCTTGCCGTAACCAGAAATACCATGCAAACGATCATTGGTTAAGCTGGCTATCTTCATGGGAAAAGAGTTTATCCATAACTATCCGGGAGACGCCAGGTGCAGCTGTGAAATCCCTAAAGAGACTCAAGAAGCCGCTGGATTTCATCAACTATTTTGTTTTTGTTTAAAGGCTGGTTGAAGATGCGTTGGTCTGCTCGAAAACACGGGCAAATCTAACAAAAGGGAGGACTAGTGGCCCGAAAATCTACATCATATTATGTATCTGGCTATGTATCTTCTTGGTTCCTCAAGATCCTTTTCTTTCCCAACCAGTGGAGTGCACAGATCACAGATCACAATTCTCACTCACACTTTGATAAATTTCTTCAAATCCCAAACCGGATTTCTTCGGAAAAAACGATGGTATTCTTCACTTTATGTTCACCATTTCGCCTAATGGCCAAAGGCCAATGTTTAACCATCTTCATACCATCTTCGAAGCATAATTAAACCACATTTTTTTTGCCATGTCAAACCATATCAAACCATGTTGATTATAACTCAACCATGGTTTTTTTTTTGCCATATCAAACCATATCAAACCATATCAAACCATATCAAACCATATCAAACCATGTTTTTTGCCATGTTTTTTGCCATGCTAAACCGTGGTTTTTTACCATGCTAAACCGTCCGCAGCCCCTCATGAATTCCTCGCCAAGGCATGGGGATGATCCGGTCGCGGATCGCAGAGGTGCTTGGAGCCCACCTGACATGGCCAACGGCCGGTGGTTTTAATGGGATCTAACCACGAAAAATGGTGGTTTTAATGGGATTTAACCATGAAAAATGGTGGTTAAATGGTGGTTTTAATGGGATCTAACCAACAAACATGATGATATAATGATGATTTTAATGGGATTTGTATACATATATATATATATATTATATTATGTGGGCAAAACAGTGTCATAGACTAGCCATGACTGGGAATGGTAACCATACCACCTATAAAAATGGTGATGACTGGGGGATGGTTTATGGCATTGTTTTACCCACGTTAATTGGACTGTAAATCATGAATGTTCATCAAAGATGTTGTGACTTAAAAGAAACTGGAGATATTTATAGCTCATCATTGATTTGAAAAATAAAACCCGTGAACATTTTGACAACTCATGGTTCATAATGGTTTTGACCTACCCACTCATATGAATTCAGAATGGGTCAGAATGGTTTATATAGCCAGCATTGATAATTGGGATAATTGGGATGACAAAAATTTGCTAATTACCAGGGGTTAGTGACTGGCTGAGCCGGAATTCTCTCCCAACTCATAAGGTCACAAGGCTGAATAAATCTTATGAATGCAGCCTCCGGTAATATGTTACATAGCTATAGGACGTCATCCTTTTTAGCAGATAAATCCTCATCAATCTCTAATTCATCATTTTCCGCTGAAAAAATCACCGAGATCGGGAAAAAAACAAGTGTCCCATCCATGAATCATATGGGTATGGATCAATACCTATTAATACCATTTTTAGGGGGATGAACATCCATTTACCAGCTATTTTGATGTTCACCAGGGGTACAAGGTTTTGACACACTGCCATATGAATCATCCCTGCCTTGGTGTAGTGGGACTGGGAATCCATAAAGAGTCCCTCCGCATTGTGCGACACGATGCAGGAGCGTGCCGAGGGCGGGTCGTGCAGCACGCGCATGCTACGCTCGAAGCGTGTGTTGGGAAGGCATTGCCACGAGGCGGTCGCGCTCAAACTCAAGGGGTTGGTGCCTGCATGGCGGGCACCGAAGAATAGATGTACCATCTGGTTATTTAACAGTTCGCCATGGTATAGATGGCCCATTTATAGATGGTTTACCTATTAAAAATTGTGATTTTCCATGACTATGTTAAATAACCAGAGGGTAAAACCCGAAATGGAAATTCAAAAATAGCGAAAATCATGGAACATCACCATTTTTTGTAGGTAAATCAACTATTTCGACTGGGCTATTTCCAATAGCTACGTTAAATTACCAGAGGGTAGTTATTTTTTTACCATGAACAGATTTTAGGAAGAGACATCCAAGGAAAAAATTGGCACCAGGATATATACGATATATATCACTTCCAAAAAAAAAATGTAACTAATACATGATGATCACTATGAAAGCTGACACTAATAGCATCTAGTAGCAATGAGCTATGGCAGCTATGATCCTTGGGACATCATGGGACTGCAGGGAAACCATGACGTTTCTTGCTATCCGTTTCTGGAGTTTCTATGACTTTCTGTACCCCCCCAGAACCAATTTCCGCGGAAAGTCGGAAAGTCCTTGGAGGATCTGTCCCCCATTGATGCAAACAGATGCAAAAAAAAAACAGCCCCACGCTTACCCCCCGGTCACTAGTCATTTAATGTAGTGAAGTGGAAACTCATCTTTAAAAAAAACGGTAGATCGTGATGTTTATCATCAATCAAACTACATTGACATACATTGACCATGTTCATCCATATTCCAGGTCGCAAAGTATTTTCCATAACCAGAGGGTAATGGTCCCAGTCAAATGTATAAATCCCCGACATTGCACGACGCTTTCCATGTTGTGCTTTAAATATGGATACGTTCAAGGCTTGGAATTTGTTTCATACCCAAGTGGTCCTGGACACTTCGAGAAAATGCTGCCAAGGATATTTTCATCATGTTTTATGATGATTTTAGGGCAACACATATGGGCAAATTATATACCATTATAACATGATGATTCATTCGTGATGAACCATAAGAATTGGGGCTGCCCAATCCATTCAGACAAATCCATTCAGACAAATGGGTGAGCCACCATTGACGCTTGCGCCCATTCTCTTACCTCCAGCAAACTAACACACAAAAAATATAGAAAAACCATAGCAAAACCCAAGGAAAAGTGTCTACAGTTCTGATGGCTTTTCCATATCTATGTTAAAGGAATGGGGTTGGGAACATGCGATCAACGAGTCTAAGCCGATGAAGCCATCAAATTCTTGGGCACCCTATTTCCAGACAAACCCACGTGATTTCAAAAGATGTCTGTAGCAATATCCAACGGTCCAACAACCTATCCATATGTGCTGTTTTAGCGACTTCAACTAGTGACTTCAACCAACCTCAGGTCCAAATGGTTCCCAAAAATAAATAAATACATATGCATTGCATATTCATATGGCAGTGTGTCAAAACCTTGTACCCCTGGTGAACATCAAAATAGCTGGTAAATGGATGTTCATCCCATTAAAAATGGTATTAATAGGTATTGATCCATACCCATATCAGGCCCACCAACACTACGGCCAGTTGCTCATGTCTTGTCCTACTAGAAAAAATGCGTGCTTTTTTGTATATCATAGTCTTGAGATCATCATGGCGATCAGCCATGCATTTCTCATATGGGCGTTTCTTACAATAGGAGGATCCCAAGTCACCATAAGTTAAACACCATGTGCTTCATAAATGGTCATCCATGACGACTGGATGTATCCCAGTATTCCCCATGACTTTTTTTTCGGAGGTTTCCTAAGTCATAGAGGTACCCATCAGTACCATCATCATATCATCCATTTCTAGATAGATGTTCCATGAAATAAGCCATCCAGCTATTGGGGTACCCCCATGACTATGGATCCATATAGGAAAGCTCCATGATGACATCCGAAATTCGAGGCATTGAGGTCTCCAATTGTCCATCCCACCTCGGCTCCTAGGCACGTTGATCTTTTCGCACTCTTGGCCCATGGGATAAAACCTCAATCTCTGGAAATTCAAGGGAACATGGATGAACATAGCCTATCTATAGATGATAATGAGGATGATCCTATCATGTTTAGACATGGTGATTTTCCATAGCTATTACATGCTATTACATGTTAAATAAACAGAGGATCAGATTTGGTGATTTCTATCCTCGATATTCAAAGCAGTTTTCAGCCATCCCCAGTCCGGTGATGCGTCTCATTGGGGATCAAAGTGGAAGGCTTGGGATCACGACTGGTTAATATTAATGGTTATGGTTATTATATGGTTATTATATGGTTATTATATGGTTATTATATGGTTATTATATGGTTAATAATAATCTGGCTGGTGTTTTCAACCTACCCCTCTGAAAAATATGACGAATCGTCAGTTGGGAAGGATGACATCCCATATAATCCCATATATGAAATGGAAAAACAAAAAATGTTTGAAACCACCAACCAGATGATGATTGTGTCACCGGCCCAAAAAATGGGATAGGCTCTGAGAATCCTCTTTCAACAGTAGGCTGAAGGCGGGCGGCTGGACCTTGTTTGTTGAATGCATTAAGTAAAGCTGTAGATTCAATTTATGTTGGCGCCGCATTTCGACATTTATTTTGACCCAACAAAATCACCAGGTGATACGGGTGATTTTTAGGCCTTGCAGGCCTCGAAGAATTCTACAAAAACTAGACTGAATTGTTGGACATTCACCGTGAGCCAAAGCTTGGACGAACAAACACTTCATTCCCAATGATATCCTCTGGTATTTTCAACTATTGCTATTTTTCAAATGGGCAATTGCTGATTTACCAGATTTACCTAAACACGGCGATTTTTGATAGCCATGTTAGTTACCCAGAGAGTATCCTCATGTTGACCGGTTCCAAGCGACGGCTTTCCCCATTGGGAACCAGGTCCAAAGTGGCTGGGCAGAGTATGCGGGTTCCTCAGACGGGATTGGGAATAACCCTAGGGGTCCCCATTCAGTGGGCTTATCCCATGTTTATGTATATATATATATTCTAAATATTGTTTAATTAAGAAACCACTTACATCCACTAAGTGAGATGATGCTCTAAGTCAGAAAAAAAACTA
Organism: Cladocopium goreaui; assembly: GCA_947184155.2. Classification (NCBI taxonomy): domain Eukaryota; class Dinophyceae; order Suessiales; family Symbiodiniaceae; genus Cladocopium; species Cladocopium goreaui. The sequence goes on from CAMXCT020006490.1 coordinate 141,362, forward strand.
TCAAGGACTTTAATATCATAGACTTGAAGGGAATTTTCGTGGGAAGATGTGTTTTTTGTGGTTAAAACAATTTTTAACAAGCACCATCCCCATCTCCATTTTTATGGGTGCTATTAATGGGTGCTATTAAAACCATCCATCCATATGGATGGTTTCCGAAAGTGTGACCTGAACAGGATATCACCGGAGCGCAAATGTCGTCCAGCTAAAAGCAGGGTCACTGGCATCACGTTTTTTCGACCATCGTCAAAGGCCAGAACCATGAAGAATTTTCTGGGATTCGGCACATTCCGGTGTGTCTGAAAATAGGGGTATCATTGCCCTCCAAAAAAATGGCCCCGTTTTTTTTTAATATGAAGAACATGATTGAGCAGCGGATTTAGGGGTACCCAATGTTCAGACCCATTGATCCAAACCTGTACGGCGTACCAACCACTGTTTCACCGCCCGAAGCTGATGCCGGAGCCCGCAGAAATCGCCAAGCGTCTTGATCGGTATCTCTTTGAAATTCATGATCCAGTCAATGTAAGCCGCTGGGCAAGTTGAACGTTGACTGAATGATAGGAGTTGCAATGCACTTTGCGAATGACTTGGAGAGAATTCTAGATTTCTATGGCGTGTTCTGAATGGGTAAGATATGGGCAATCCATGGGTGGCGGCGCACCAACAAATATGTCGGAATCTGCGGGCACCCCAATTGAGCCTTGCCAACTTCCACATCAGGAATCCAGGCTTGGCCAAACTACCGGGGATGTCGAAAAGAGGTTTTATATAACAACTGTTTATGGGTTTACCATGGTTTATCAATGTTTATCATATCATCATTCTACACGTGGGTCTGGCCAAACATCATGGGTTCTGCCAGTTCGCAATGCTTGCATTCCTCAAGTTAATCTATTTGACAACCATACCCAACCCTTGATGAAAGTGGGCCCAAGACTCACTGGAAGGCGTGTTTCCTCTGTAACAAGGGGGCATCCCGCGTCTATGGTTGTCTCAAAGGTATCATGTTTGTCTAATTCCAGTTTAAAAACCGTTTCCGTTGCTTGTCCCCTAATTTTGTGCTGCAAGACCATTAGCAGCTAGCACATGTCTGACTCAAAATTGATAGGCCTCTTGCCGAAACATCAAAACCTAGTGACAGTACAACCATCCATGATGGGACCCCAGATCCATTCCCAGCTCCCCATGGGCACCATCCCTTTCGACCGCTGCGCAATTCTTCCATCGCAGGAGGACCCCCGACTGTGATCGGATCGGAACGCTTCCGGATCGACCGAGGTGAAACGGGTTTTAGACCTCCGTCATCAAAGCAATCGGAGCGCCCAGCAGCGAGCGCAGGTTTCAACATCCAGAACATCCGATGACAAATTGACCAAAAAAAACAGGTGGCTCAAGAAAAGATCACATGTCACAACTGGAACTTGGAATCACTGAAGCAAAAAGATCACAGATCCAGATGATGAAAGCACCAAGCTCTTGACCGAGAAGTGCCCCTGGGGTTGAACCACTTGAAATCCCCAACAATTTGGAGCTTCCTCAGAGAAAATTCTGATGGTTTTCCCACTTCCAAGTTGGTTCGCCAGAGCGTGCGTGCCAAATTGCCAAACGCTGAACACACATGTTCAATACTTCTGACGCCCTTTTTTTTGGGCACTTCGAAAACCTGTTCGGGTGACAAACATATTAGGGGAATCCAACATCAGCACTTCAACGAACTAAAACAAACTGGTTGGTGGTTTGAACCCTCTGAAAAATATTAGTCAGCTGGGGTTACAACATTCCCAATATATAGAAAGTCATAAAACATGTTCCAAACCACCAACCAGCAAATCATCGAGTGTTTGACTTGCGAAACACGCCTTTTTTTCCATTTGCCCCAAATGGCACCAGAATCGATGTGCGGTCGCGCGCCGGTGGCTCACGACTGGCTATTCGATGGCCTTAGATCGTTCTGCTGGCTTCATGGCAGTCCCAGGAGTCCATGAATCGAACTGAAACTCTTGGAGATGGTTGCTGGGAATTTAGATGAAAATTCTAACCAATAGATCATCGGCAGATCATCAGATATAACATGATATAAGCAGTAGATCATTAATTTTTCTAAGTGATCTACTGAAGTTGGAAGATCTTACCAATGGTTAGCACAGTAGATCAGAATCAGTAGCTCGATTATGATTATATGTACCATCTGGTTATGACATTGCCAGTTTGCCATGGAAAGATCCACCCATTTTTCATAGGGAAAAACCATCTATAAATGGGCGTTATTTAACAGTTTGCCATGGAAAATCACCATTTTTAAGTTCGGTAAACCATCTATTTCGATTAGGGCCATGGCTTCTATGGCTATGTTAGTCATAACCAGAGGGTATGACATACATATCTGCAGTTGGTGGTGCAATGTGCCCATCTTGAAAAATGATGGAGTTCGTCAATGGGAAGGATGACATCCCATGTATTATGGAAAATTAAAATGTTTGAAACCACCAACCAAATATATATTATATAATAATATATAATATATAACATATAGGTGCCCAGCTACTAAGCTTTGATCCCAACTTGGAACATCTGCGAAGGCGGGGGCGATCCACAGCCCCGAGGCGAGGATGATTTTCGCAACAAAGCAGGCAAGGATTCATTGGGATCCAATAAGATCTATAACTTATATTTAGCGCCAAAAAAGATAGAACCATGAGTTGTCACTATTTCAGTAGCAGGATTTTTTTAAAAAAGGTTTGCTATCTAGCACGGTGTAGGATGGTCCCATATTCCCTGACCAGCGAATCAGAGAGTAGAGCCATGGATATTCCCTGGGAAAATGATCGACTTTCATGGTGGGGTTTGGTTAAACTCACATCGTTAAATGTTACAGTAGTTCACAGGAGGCTACCCGGCCTGGTTATGTCAAAATAGCTATTGAAAATGGTCATTTATAGTGGATTTTCCCATTAAAAATGGTGATTTTCCATAGTTTTCTGTATGTTTACCAGAGGGTAACCACCATTCATCCACCATTCCCCAGTTTACTGGTGAGCACCATCCGAAGGTGATGGAAAAAAATCATCCCCATCAGTCTCGGCGAAAACATCCCGTTGTATTTCTCAGTCACGCAGCAAGATATGATAGGGGTAAAATCCGCCATTTTTGCTGGTTTGGATCTATATACATTTGTGATGCATATAGATTCCTATTTTTGGTGCTTAAAAATCCACGTGGTTGGATGCTAAAACCATCTAAAACCATCTAAAACCATCTAAAACCATCTAAAACCATCTAAAACCATCTAAAATCATCTAAAACCTTCTAAAACCATCTAAAACCATCTAAAACCATCTAAAACCATCTAAAACCATCTAAAACCATCTAAAACCTTCATTTTTTTGATATTTTTCTTTGGTAAAATCCATTTTTTGGGTATTTTTCATGGATCAAATCCCAAATTTTATGGGACCACCCAGGGGCCCCATCGGCACAGCTCTGCCCATCTCTAAGCGACATCGTCCTCATCCTTGCGGCCAACCATGCCCGCCACAACGTGGTGAAACCTGGGATGCGGATCAGCTGCGGAGCTTCTGGCAATTTTGCTGCAAAGATGGGAGAAAACCAACCATGAGATGGATATATATGCTTGGTTGGTTTTATGTATATATATATACAGGCTGGTTTTATGATACCATATATCTATATCTATATATACATACCAACCATATATATATATGTATGTATCATATATATATATTATGTATAATGTTGACCTACGATTTTTAAACCCACGCTGAATAAAGCTAACCAAACTCCCAAAATAAATAATAAATGACCCCTAAATAAAGCTAAACTTTTTTGGCCCTAAAGCCAGATTTGCCTAGATGGCGCTGAAAAAAATTGTCCATGCTTTATTTGAGGTGACATGACATGAATACTAAATCAATACTAAATCAATACTAAATCCATGACATGCATACTAAATCAATACTAAAACAATTGTTGGATTCCTTTTTTTTTGGAAATTGCTGTGGTAATTGAAAACCATCACATACAAACAAGTTTGATGGTGGCTTTAAGTTTATTTAGGGGCAAAGAGGGGGGGGGCCCACGTTTATAAATCAGAGGTGAACATTATATATAGATATATTATATATAGATATATTATATATATATTATATATTATATATATATTATATATACATTTATATGGCTCAGCCCTGCAACCCCCCCCTCCCCTCCCTCATGGTGATTTAAAGGTGGGTGCACTTCAGCCCCGAAAAATGAACCCATCAGGCGCCGAGTCGGAACCCGAGGCACTGCAGGGTGAACATGATCCGAAAGGCAGCCACCCACTCTGGCACCTCAAAGGCAGAAACACCTCACGATGTTTTGGTGAAAACAACCACGCGTTCTTTATTGGTTTGGAAAAGTTGATTTGACATGTTGACTTTTGTATTTTAGAAAAAAATGTTTCCAACGCATGCTATATTCTCTTTCTCGGATGAGTTTTGCATTCAAACAGCTGTTGAAGTTCCATTTTGTTTGGGTCTTAGAGGCCTGGAATTGATTTGGGGATCTCCCCATGTTTTTTTGTCTATCATCATTACGACCATCAAAAACTCGTGATGTCCCCAGGAAATGGCTGAAGTTCGACCCTGACCAATGGCACGGAATCTACGGAGCCGGAAAAAACACGCAAATCCAGGATCAAATAGCGGCAGTTACGTGAAATAGAACAGTTAAGACATGTTAAGACATCAGTTCTAGAATACATATATATATATACATACATATTACATATATATATATATATAATATAGTATATATATATTTATTATATCATATATTCATGTATATAGTGAGCTCCAAAAACTCGAGACCTCCGATGTGTTTCCGAGCTCCCCCGGCCGAACCGAAGGCCACTGAGGAGATCCAACCCAACTGCGGCCCAGGAACGGAAACCATCGATTTGTCCCATGAAATTTGGGGGTTTCCTGGATTTTTTCCCAACCAATCCATTGAGAATGTGAATGGATCATGAAGGGAAGATGTATATATAATATATATATATAATGGAATCTATCACCAAGATATGATTTCAAGAATTTGGAGGATTCAATAGGGATGCACATGAAATATATCATGGGAATATATGTAATGGAATCTATCACCAATATGAGATTTGAATCATTTCGGATAATGGGAGATGAACGGAAAAAAAAACCTCCAGTAGACTGTCGACCCTGCCAAATAAGGGTTAGAAGATTAGTTTCTACGAAGAAGTGGCTATACGAATAGGGGTCTATGTGAATTGGGGGGAGGGTAGAATTGAGATATTGCACAAGAAAAATATGGGGACATGGAATCAAAACAATCGTAACAATAGGGAGTTGATATTTTATGAGGAATAATGATGATGGATGATGATGGATGATGATTGGATATTTTATGGCATAGTCTGAAAATCACCAATGGATAAGTTTCACTATTGCAAATCGGGAAACTTGGGTATTCATGGGGATATGTTATGGGATATACATTATACATATATGCACTGTATGTATAACCAACCACAATTACTTGGACACCAAATAGATTCAATTAGCCGTTTTGATAGGGAACATGATGATTAGCCAATAATTTTGGGTTACATCATTTCCGATGGTAACCAGTTGAACTTACCAATCAGTTTCTGCTTTCCGCATTGAACCCCTTTTTTTCCCTTGACCAAACGCTGGTAACTTCTTGCCACCGTTTTCCTAGATCATCCGTGTTTTTTTTACACACACTCCATGCATTCACAACCCAAGAGAAAGCTCATCTAGCCAAACAATGGTAACTATGGAAACATTTGCCTTAACAGTTTCAATGATGTTGGTATCTGTGATGGTAACCATGGCATCTGTGATTGGTCCAAACATCAAGTTCCCAGCACCATATCACCATGGATTCTGAAAGGGGCTCCAGGGGTATCTGACCAACTGGCCCGCTCCAGGGATTTTCTCCACATTGGGGCTCGCACCACAGAGACTTCTAGCCAAGTTCGGCCCCAAAGAAACAAAGGGTTCCGGACTACCTCGGCATTCAGATTGGAAAGAAAGGATCCAAGAATTCTTGAAGCCCGAACATCCAGTCTAATCAGTCTATATTATAAATAAATCTATCATCTTTTTCTGCACTAAAATTGCCATTTTAAGGCTGAACATCTCCCACCACCCAGCCATCGGCCGGGTGGCAAATCAATGGATTTTTCTTGGGATTTTTTGGGGACAATCATGGCTGGTTGGTGGTTGACCTACCTCTGAAAAATCATGGAGTGAGTTCGTCAGTTGGGATGATTTTCCATATTTTCCATTCCCAATATGATGGGAAAATAAAAAAAACATATTCCAAACCACCAACCAGATGGGATGTTAAAAAAGGATTCTTCTGGGATCAGCATCCATGGTGGTACTACCGGTGGTACCGTCCGTTTTATGGGCGCAGGAAAAAAAGGTCCTGCTGGACGCCCAACGGAGCTTTGGAGTGGAAGATCATCTACTGGGGTATTTTCAGGGGTATTTTCAGCAAACCGCTTTGAATGGTTTACAGATTGATTCCTGAGCAGGGGTTGGTAAATGTCCCATTTTGGGAATATTGGACATCACCTTATAGTAGCCATTATAGACCATATACCATTCATGGTTGGGTGATGTTCAATGGGGACATTTAATGATCACTGAGCCACTAGGCAAGATGTTTTTTAGGCACCCGGCCCAATCTGCATACCAATCTCCTTCAACGCGATCTCTGACTAAATGGAAGTAGAATGCTCCCCAACCTTGGAGAATACTGCAGGAATGGGAGGAATTTTTGATCGTGAGGCGTGTGGAAAAGGCATCCAAAACCATCTTCCAAAAGCATCCGAAAGCATCCAAAAGCCTCTTGGGGACTGATTCTCCCGGTTGGTTCAGAGCGATTCTATGCGATTATACTGCACTGGATCATAACCAAGTACTGCACTTGTTCTGATGAACCCAAAGAATCCAAAGAGTAGAAGCTCAAGCGTGCCCAAAATTCATGTACCCACAACCCGTTGGTGCACTGACTATTGCCACTGTTCAAACGACCACAGGGTCACCGCTTGAGGGAAACACTCCCTGCAATCACCAGGCCGATGAAAAAGCCTCAGCGTCACAGCGGGGCGACTTGAGCCAGCCCGAGAACATCCCGGCGGAAGGGGGCAAAAAGGGGGTGAACATCCTAAAACAATCTACTCAGGTCCTAGGTCAATTCTCTGAGTTTTTTTGGGGTGTGAAATGGTTCTGGTTCCGAGTGAGACGGTGTGGAGAAAGTTAAAGACAACTGCAGGAAGCAATAAAGGGTGGCCATTGATCGTTTCTCAGCTTTTGGAACCAACATCAAAAAGCAGCATGGATCATTAACATTCATTGATTCAGAAAAACATCATTTACATTTATTATCATTTATTTGGGACGGGATAGCCTCAGCAAGGCTTCCTGGTGGTGCTTCCTGGTGGTGGATTTGAGCAATGTCCCAATTCCTTTGAACCACCAGGAACCCACTTTTTGACACGGCAAGCAACGATCTGACTTTTTGATTCGTACCTATATCTTCAGATAAATCAGTAAAATGTACATGACATATAAACATGTAAGGTGGGTAAAACAATAATAAACCATCCCCCAGTCATCACCATTATGGTTGGTATAAACCATTCCCAAATGGATGGTTTATGGCATTGCTTTTCCCACATTATATATGAATGTATATGATATATTCTGCTATATGATACATAATATGTTTGTATCTTTCTCCGTTCCGAACTCCACGGCCACTGGACGGCCCCGGCAGACGTTCGCTTTTTCTTGGAAGTAAACCATCCAGCTGTTCAAAATGATCCTTTCCTGCAGCGGTCAGGTGTCAGGAACTCTTCCATCACTTCGAATCCCAGTTTCATATTTTTGTTACTAAGTTGGGCAATAGCTAATATATGGCTGTGTCTAAAAATACGGTATACGCCCCAAATGGATATTTGAGTAGGGAAAATGATGAACCCGTGGATGGAATGGGGTATCCTATCTTCAAACCAATATGATGATCCAGTCGTGGCCCTTCACGAACTTAGTGAGCCTTTCCCACCCAGGCACCCCAGCAGAATAGGGACAGGGACCCTGGGATGTGTTGTGATGCTTTCCCGTGCATATTGCGGACAACGGATTTGCATGGGAATTGATAGGAAACATTAACTTTTCAAATTCGGAAGCATTCAACTACCAAGCTGTTTTATCACAGATTGCCCACCACCAGAAGCAACAGTTTAAACTTTAAACAATTTTAACGAGTTTTTGAAATTGCGATATTGCAAGTTGTACAGTGCTGGCTCATTTGGGGCTAGGCTTGGATCATATTGGATCCAGGCAGACTCACAAAAATCACACACCTTTCGCAGACTTCTCGCCTACATTTTTTTAATACTGATATTTAACGATAGATAGGATGACGCCATTGTGACTCTGCTAATATTATTCAAGCAGTGTGTCAACCTGTTTAACATGGAACAATACACTCATCGCCGTCCTGACAGCTGACAAACCAACTCCCGGCTGATCATTCTCTTTCAGATTCCGACTGCAGCAAAACGCAGTCGGAATATCAACAGTTGTCACTCCGATACTAAACATCTTGCATGGGTTTTATACAAACAGTATCCCAAAGTTGAGACTATTATACAGATATATAGACTATTTAAGGGTCATATGCCAGGTACAAGCTTAGCGGGATGACTACCATTGGGGGACTCGGGCGATGATTTTCTGATTCACCTCCACGTGAGCGGCGTGAGCCATGAAACATACCATTCCATATCCATTCCATCAACTTGCTTGGTGAGTAAATATTCCTATGAAATCCAAAAATTGTTTTAGTCAGTATTACCCCCATGATAATGGTTGGGTGAATAAATATTCCCGATACTGGTATGGGTTAGTTGATGATCAAAAATAAAATCTAATAAAACCAGATAGTATAAGTATAAGCTCCATTTCATGACCGATCAACAATGCTATCTTTAGTGGCTCCCTTTAGTCACAGTCCTGTTCAATGCCAACCTCGGTCGCCGCGGCCATGGGCACACAGCACTCGCTGCAGGACTTGTTCAGGTCCTGGCACAGTCTGGCTGTGTGGGAAGATCACCAGAGAATCGATCAATGTTATCGTGGCGATTACTGTGCTAAACCCAATGCCATAAACCTATATAAACCTACCATTCGGGATGATATTTACCACCCATTTGCGGATGGTCTATTATTTAGTTTACGTCAATGGATTGATTTTCCAGGGAAACTCTTCACCGGAAACGACGGAAACCATGATTTTCCCATGGAAATATGGAGGTTAAACCTGTAAATTTTCCCGGAACAAACAATCTTTTGATCATGGTGATTGTCATGGTGATGATTCTGGTATAGAATATCATGGTATATAACGGAAGTTAAATCATTATGGGACGTCACCACGGAATCAACATGGAGGTTCAATTGGTGCTGGATTATTATGGTTATTTAACCAACAAACATGCTCAAATATACCTATCATTAGATTTTATAATTTGATGCTTGACATGATTTTTTTTGTCAGCACCTGAAGAAGGGTCATTCAACACATGCAGCTAATCCATGAAGATAAATCTGGGCTGTTGGTGTGTTTCCACCCACCAAGAACTCATACTTAGTATATATCCGCCGACCCCGGCAGACGCAAGGGGGAGCGCGCCAGGGAATAATACTTTTGACTCTTGTTTCGGACTACTACTACTACTACTACTACTACTACTACTACTCCTGCTACTGCTACTACTACTACTACTACTACTATTTAAAGGTAGCCAAACTTCATATTCATAGCAGCAGCAAGAGGAAAAAACCGCCAAAATCATCATTTTCTATGGATTTCAGAAGTTACGTTAGGCATTTTGGGGGTGCAATTTTGGGGCTTCTCCGTCCTTCAGAGGCATGGTGTTTCGCCCCCGGGAGGTGATTTTTTCCATGGTGTTTTCCTATTTGGGGACCGGATGTTTAGGTAGCTACTGTTCATGGCAGCAGCAAGAGGAAAAAGGAGCCAAAAGCATCATTGTCTATGGGTTTCAGAAGCCACGTTAGGCATTTTCGGGGTGCAATTTTGGGGCTTCTCCGTCCTTCAGAGGCATGGTGTTTCGCCCCCGGGAGGTGATTTTTTCCATGGTGTTTTCCTATTTGGGGACCGGATGTAAAGGTAGCTAAAATTCATGGCAACAGCAAGAGGAAAAAGGAGCCAAAAGCATCATTTTTTATGGGTTTCAGAAGTCACGTTAGGCATTTTCGGGGTGCAATTTTGGAGCTTCTCCGTCCTTCAGAGGCATGGTGTTTCGCCCCCGGGAGGTGATTTTTTTCATTGTCTTTTCCTATTTGGGGACCGGATGTAAAGGTAGCTAAAATTCATGGCAGCAGCAAGAGGAAAAGGAGCCAAAAGCATCATTTTCTATGGGTTTCAGAAGGGACGTTAGGCAGTTTTGGGGCTCGATTTTGGCGCCGTTCCGTCCTTCAGGGCCACTGTGTTTCCCTGTCCGGCAGCGTGCGTTTTCAGCTTCGGGAGGAAGAGCAGCAGCAGCAACAGGAGCAGCAGGAGGGTTCTATGTCTCACTATGTGTCATTGTACAAACAGCGGTACAAAAAATGGTCGAAAACTATTGTTTTTCTAGGGTTTCACAAGGGACGTTAGGCAGTTTTGGGGTTCGATTTTGGCGCTGTTCCGTCCTTCAGGGCCACTGTGTTTCCCTGTCCGGCAGTGTGCGTTTTCAGCTTCGGGAGGAAGAGCAGCAGCAGCAACAGGAGCAGCAGGAGGGTTCTATGTCTCACTATGTCTCATTGTACAAACAGCGGTACAAAAAATAGTCGAAAACTATTGTTTTTCTAGGGTTTCAGAAGGGACGTTAGGCAGTTTTGGGGCTCGATTTTGGCGCCGTTCCGTCCTTCAGCCGGCAGCGTGCGTTTTCAGCTTCGGGAGGAAGAGCAGCAGCAGCAACAGGAGCAGCAGGAGGGTTCTATGTCTCACTATGTCTCATTGTACAAACAGCCGTACAAAAAATAGTCGAAAACTATTGTTTTTCTAGGGTTTCAGAAGGGACATTAGGCAGTTTTGGGGCTCGATTTTGGCGCCGTTCCGTCTTTCAGGGCCTCTGTGTTTCCCTGTCCGGCAGCGTACGTTTTCAGCTTCGGGAGGAAGAGCAGCAGCAGCAACAGGAGCAGCAGGAGGGTTCTCTGTCTCACTATGTCTCATTGTACAAACAGCGGTACAAAAGATGGTCGAAAACTATTGTTTTTCTAGGGTTTCAGAAGGGACGTTAGGCAGTTTTTGGGTTCGATTTTGGCGCCGTTCCGTCTTTCAGGGCCACTGTGTTTCCCTGTCCGGCAGCGTGCGTTTTCAGCTTCGGGAGGAAGAGCAGCAGCAGCAACAGGAGCAGCAGGAGGGTTCTATGTCTCACTATGTCTCATTAATATACAAACAGCGGTACAAAAACTGGTCGAAAACTATTGTTTTTCTAGGGTTTCAGAAGGGATGTTAGGCAGTTTTTGGGCTCGATTTTGGCGCTGTTCCGTCCTTCAGGGCCACTGTGTTTCCCTGTCCGGCAGCGTGCGTTTTCAGCTTCGGGAGGAAGAGCAGCAGCAGCAACAAGAGCAGCAGGAGGGTTCTATGTCTCACTATGTCTCATTGTACAAACAGCGGTACAAAAGATGGTCGAAAACTATTGTTTTTCTAGGGTTTCAGAAGGGACGTTAGGCAGTTTTTGAGCTCGATTTTGGCGCTGTTCCGTCCTTCAGGGCCACTGTGTTTCCCTGTCCGGCAGCGTGCGTTTTCAGCTTCGGGAGGAAGAGCAGCAGCAGCAACAGGAGCAGCAGGAGGGTTCTCTGTCTCACTATGTCTCATTGTACAAACAGCGGTACAAAAGATGGTCGAAAACTATTGTTTTTCTAGGGTTTCAGAAGGGACGTTAGGCAGTTTTGGGGCTCGATTTTGGCGCCGTTCCGTCCTTCAGAGCCACTGTGTTTCCCTGTCCAGCAGCGTCCGTTCTCAGTTTCGGGAGGAAGAGCAGCAGCAGCAACAGCAACAGCAGGAGGGTTCTATGTCTCACTATGTCTCATTGTACAAACAGCGGTACAAAAAATGGTCGAAAACTATTGTTTTTCTAGGGTTTCAGAAGGGACGTTAGGCAGTTTTTGGGTTCGATTTTGGCGCCGTTCCGTCCTTCAGGGCCACTGTGTTTCCCTGTCCGGCAGCGTCCGTTCTCAGTTTCGGGAGGAAGAGCAGCAGCAGCAACAGGAGCAGCAGGAGGGTTCTATGTCTCACTATATCTCATTGTACAAACAGCGGTACAAAAAATTGTCGAAAACCATTGTTTTTCTAGGGTTTCAGAAGGGACGTTAGGCAGTTTTGGGGCTCGATTTTGGCACCGTTCCGTCCTTCAGGGCCACTGTGTTTCCCTGTCCGGCAGCGTGCGTTCTCAGCTTCGGGAGGAAGAGCAGCAGCAGCAACAGGAGCAGCAGGAGGGTTCTATGTCTCACTATGTCTCATTGTGCAAACAGCGGTACAAAAACCTTCAGAGGCATGGTGTTTCGCCCCCGGGAGGTGATTTTTTCCATGGTGTTTTCCTATTTGGGGACCGGAT